>MU677099.1:6784-20160 GCA_026770625.1 Nicotiana glauca | reverse complement strand
TCGGGAGTGCCTAACACCTTATCCCGGGTTAACAGAATTCCTTACCTAGGATTTCTAGTTCGCAGACTGTAACAGAGTCAAATTTTCCTCGGGTCGGGATTAATTCGGTGACTTGAGACACCATTATATTCTCAAGTGGCTACTCTGAAACTTTTAGATAAATAATCCCGTTCCGACTGTCCTTTTATTGGAAAAACTCTTTTTATTATACCCTTCGCGGGGTGTAAGCCCGTAAAAAAGAGGTGTGATAGGCCCGACTGGTCGTTTTGTATTTTTGAACCCTGTTCCCTTAAATAAAACTTTTCGCATTTGCTTTAGCTAATTTATGACTTGCAGGGGCGGGTGGTTCGGAAGTTAGAAGAGTTTTGGGCAAGGATAAGTCTAGTTGCTTCTTTAATTTTTTAAAAAGAGCCAAGTTTGACTTCGGTCAACATTTTGGGGAAACGGACCCAAAATCGTGATCTGAATATTTTTGAGGGTCCGTGGGAAAATTTGGGACCTGGGCGTATGCCCGGAATCAAATTCCGAGGTCCCTAGTCCGAGTAATGAATTTTTATGTGAAATTGTTAAGTTAAAGTTTCAAAGATTTAAATAAACGAAGAAATCATTGTTTTCCTAGGTATCAAGTTTGGATTTCGATTCTAAAACTTGGTATAAGTGTGAAATATCAGTTAAGACTTACGCCTAAAATTTTGTGTCAATCCTAGTAGTTTAAGGGTGTTTTGACCCGTTGGAGGAGAATTAAGAACTCGAAATTCAATAATTTGATTCATTTGGTTTTGGGGTTGATTCCTCGATTTAGCATTGTTTTGAGTGTTTTGAGGGTTCGAGTAAGTGCGCCTCGTGATTTCAAACTTGTCGGTATGTTTGGACGGGGCGCGGTAGTCCCGAGCGTCAATCGAGCGAGGTTCGAGTGAAGTTAGAAAATTTGAAAATGACTGAAGCTTGCTGTTTCTGTCGTAACCGCATTTGCGGTTCTTGGACCGCAGATGCGGCTATTTGATTGCGGAAGCGGAGAAGGAGCAGGCCAAGGGAAACCGCAGAAGCGACCTAGGGAGCGCAAAAGCGGTTCCGCCTATGCGGCCCCTATACCGCAGAAGCGGTCCAGCCCCAATTTCCAAAAGCCGCAGAAGCGGCCATTTTCCGCAGATGCAGATTCCGCAGATACGAAAATAGCTGGGGACAGAAGGGTTCATTTAATACGAGCTCAAGCTCATTTCTCTCACATTTCTCTCAACACTTAGGCGATTTTGGTGATCCCAAATAGGAGGGTTCAACATAACATTGCAAGGTAAGTAATCCCCAATCACTTTTAGTTCAAATACATAAACATTAGGTAGACTTAACACTAAAAATTAGGCAAAATCAAGGGATTGGAGCTAGACCTAGGGTTTAAGGAAAAACTAAGATTTTATCACGTAATTTTCCATGTAATGAACTAGAAATCATATATTTGTGATCCTTAAGCGATAGAGAACAACTTCCTTCGAAAAATCTAGGAATCCGAGCTCATGGGCCCGGGGTCAGAATTTAGGAAACTTGTGTTAATGGTTAGAAAATTGCCAAAATGGTTAGAATTCGATTTTGTAATCCTTTATTTACTAGTTCTCACTTCGTTTGATTAGTTTGTGATTGCTCGACTTCGAATTAAAGACTTGGGCTCCTTCTTGGAACTTGGAAGTGCACTTTGGAGCGAGGTGAGTGTCTTTTCTAACCTTGTAAGAGGGAAATGTCTCCATAGGTATAATAAATAACCAAATTGCTTATATGCGAGGGCTACGTACGTATCGAGTGACGAGAGTCCGTGCGTAGCGACTATATGACAGTCCGGGTAGTCTAGGATCCTAAAGCATGTTGTATGTGAAATATCTGTAATCTTGTTGGTTGTTGAATTGGTTAGGCCCTAACGAGTTGGTCACTAAAATCATAAAAGGATTCAATTTCATTTATTCTGGAATTATTAAAAAGAGAATTGACTCGTACTTGGAAAAATATGTACTCTTATGTGTACATGCGTTGCAGGGATGATTCACGAGTAGGGTGATTGTTATTTATATTGTTACCGCGTCGCACATATGATTCGCCAGCGGGGTAATAGATGCATCTATTGTTCAAGCCGTTCGACCCTCGACGGTGCACATTTACTTTTCTATTGGATCGGGCTGTACGTTCCTCAGTGGTTACTTGAGTAGGAGTTATCTACCTTTTACTTGCAGCTAAAATTCCAAGCTTGCTTAAATATTTAAATATGAATGGACATACTCTATGAAAGGTTAACAGAAGAATTTATAATTCAAATTTGGAAGTTTTACGACTTGAGTTATACTTGCTTGTTTAAATGATTCTCATTATTTCTTGACCTTAGTAAGTATCAAGTCGACCTCTCGTCTCTACTTCTTCGAGATTAGGCGGGATACTTACTGGGTACATGTTGTTTATGTACTCATGCTACGATTCTGTACTTAAATGTACAGGATTTGAAGTAGGTGGATCTAGACACTACTCTGGTGTGCATCAGTGAGCACCCTTGAGACTTCTACGGTGAGCTGTTTCTCCTTCATGCCGACCCGCAGCCGAAGAAGTCTTTCTCTATATTTTTGTTTCTGTCTATCCTAATTTAGACAGTAGGATAATATATTATTCTTTTGTGTATATTCTACTAGTTGCCCGTAGCTTGTGACACCAGGTTCTGGCACACGTTAGTAGACATTCATTTTTGGGTTGTATAACAATATTTTTACAGTATTATCACTCTTGGCTTTAGCCTTTTCTTTGAAAAAAATCTTTTATGCTTAGTTTTGGTAAAGGTTGAATGATGAGAACTTATTTATACTTCCGCGTTGGCTGGCTTGACAACGGTGTCAGGCGCCATCATGACCTATTATGGAAAATGGGTCGTGACAACATGGTATTAGAGCACTAGGTTAACGTAGGTCTCACAAGTTAGGGTCAAACCTAATAGAGTCTTGTAGATCGGTACAGAGACTTCTGTATTTATCTTCGAGAGGATATAGGATGTTAGGAAAGACTACTCTTATATTCATTTTCCATCGTGCAGTGGTCAGTGTACTAAATTTCCTCTTCTATTCTCTCACAGATGGTGAGGAATCATACCGCCGATGTTCCGGACCCGGGAGGAGCTGCTCCCCCCGTTGCTAGAGGCTGAGGTAGAGGCCGGGGGAGGGCACCGACCCATGGTAGGGGATGAGGGTGTCCCAGAGCTATTCCAGTTGCACCACCGGCAGACCCTGCAAGGGATACCACTATTGAGGAGCAGGGCAAGGCGCCCGCAACTATGCCTACTCCAGCGGATTCCATGACTGTGCCGGGATTTTAGGAGGTCATGAGCCGTATGCTTCAGTTCATGGACATTATGACTCAGGTTGGTTTATTTCCAGAAGACCCAGCTGCTTCGCAGGCAGGAGGGGGAGCACAGATCCTTACTGCTCAAGCTCCAAGTCATGCAACTGCGGTATGTCAGACTGCGGGTACACCACCCGCAGAGGGGGTTCAACCAGTTGCTGTAGTGGCACCCCAGCCTAGGCCAGCTGTAGAGTTCGATTCGCAGAAGTTACTAGATAGATGGACTAGACTTCACTCTCCAGTCTTCGGGGGTGAATATCATGAGGATTCCAAGGACTTTATTGACAGGTGTAGGGACAGACTGCACAACATGAGGATATTGGACTCACATATAGTCGACTTCACTACTTTTCAGCGTGAGGGTAGGGCCCATAGATGGTGGTAGTCCTATGCACATAGCAAGCCAACAGATTTTCCTCCCCTTACCTAGGGTCAGTTCACTCAGTTATTCCTTGATCGTTACATTCCACCCTCTAAGAGGGAAGAGTTGTGTCATTAGTTTGAGCATCTAGAGAAGGGTCAGACGTCAGTGACCAATTATGAGGTGAGGTTCTCAGAGCTGTCCCACCATGCACTTATGATACTTCCCACAGAGACAGAGAGAGTGCAGAGGTTTGTTGCGGGATTACACCCCACTATCCGGTCTGGTATGGCCCGAGAGGTAGAGATGGGCACAGGGTACCAACTAGTGATTGAGATTGCCCGCAGGATTGAGGGCTACCATATGAGAGGTAGAGAGTAGATGCAGCAGGACAAGAGGGCCAGATTCTCCGGATAGTTCATAGGTGCCCCAGCTAGGGGTAGAGGTCAGTTCGGTAGGGGTCAGCCCAGCAGGCCCCCATACTCAGCACCACCACCCCCACCCCGAGGTATTCCATAGAAGCCTTATTTTAGTGTCATGCCGGAGAGTTCTTACCTCTCGCCATCCATTAAGGTTCCTTCCGACGGGTATTCTGTTTATCAGAGTTCTTCCAGTTCTCACTCCAGCGCCACACCAGAGGCTATCCAAGGGTCTTTTAGTGGGTATTCAGGTCAGCAGGCTCAGACTTCAAGGCATCAAGCTATGGTACCAAGGGGGTGTTATGAGTATGGAGATCCAGGTCATATGAAGAGGGCTTGTCCCAGACTTTGGGGCAAGGCAGTGCAGCAGGGTCAGCAGTCCATGGTTCCAGCACCAGCTTCCCAGCCATCTAGAGGTGGAGGGCAGACTGGTAGAGGCCGTCCCCGGGGTGGAGGCCAGACCGAGAGAGGTCAGACAGCTACTACTCCGTCAGGTGAAGGCCATACCGCCGGTGCTACAGCTAGGTTCTATGCTCTTCCAGCTAGGCCAGATGCATTGGCCTCAGAAGCCATCATCACAGGTATTATTTCCATCAACGGTAGAGGTGCTTTAGTATTGTTTGATCCAGGGTCTACTTATTCATATGTGTCATATCTATTTGCTCGATTCCTGGTCGCTTCTCCTGAGCCTTTGGGTGTTTTTATTCATGTGTCCACTCCTGTGGGTGATTCTGTGGTTGTAGACCGGGTCTACCGGGTTTGTGTAGTTACCTTCTGTGAGTTTGAGACTAGAGCAGATCTTCTGTTGCTCGATATGATCAATTTTGAGGCCATCCTGGGCATGGATTAGTTATCTCCATATCACGCCGTTCTAGATTGCCATGCTAAGACTACTTCACTAGCGATACCAGGGTTGCCGAGATTGGAGTGGAAGGGTTCCACAGTTGATGCGCCTAGCAGGGTTATTTCTTTCATGAGGGCTCAACGTATGGTAGAGAAGGGGTGTTTGGCTTATCTATCTTATGTGCGAGACACCACTGCAGAGTCTCCGATGATCGAGTCAGTTCCGGTAGTCCAAGAGTTCGCCGATGTTTTTCCTTCTAATCTTCCTGGCATGCCTCCGGATCGTGATATTGATTTTTGTATTGATTTAGCTTCAGGAACTCAGCCTATATCTATCCCGCCATACCGTATGGCTCCTAAGAAGCTGAAGGAGCAGTTGGAGGAGTTTTTTAGCAAAGGGGTTTGTTAGACCCAGTGTATCGCCTTGGGTGCACCAGTACTATTCGTGAAGAAGAAGAATGGGACTATGCGGATGTGCATTGATTACCGCTGGCTAAACAAGGTCACCATCAAGAACAAGTATCCATTGCCCGATATTGATGATTTGTTTGACCAGTTACAGGGTGCTATGGTGTTCTCTAAGATCGACTTGAGGTCAAGGTATCATCAGCTGGAGATTCGGGATTCGGATGTTTCAAAAACAACATTCAGGACTAGGTATGGTCACTATGAATTTTTGGTGATTTCCTTTGGCTTGACTAATGCTCCAGCAACATTTATAGATTTGATGAACAGGGTGTTCAGGCCTTATATTGATTATTTTGTCATCGTCTTCATTGATGACATCTTGATATACTCACGTAGCCTGGGGGAGCACGACCAACATTTGAGAGTAGCGCTTCAGACCTTGCGAGAGCAGCAGCTTTATGCTAAGTTCTCCAAGTGTGAGTTTTGGTTGGAGTTAGTAGCATTCTTGGGGCATGTAGTGTCAGGAGAGGGTATTAAGGTGGATCCCAAGAAGATTGAGGTAGTTCAGAGTTGGTCGCGTCTTACTTCAGTGACCGAGATCAGGAGTTTCTTAGGGTTAGCAGGTTATTACCGGCGATTTGTGCAGGGCTTTTCATCTATTGCATCACCTCTGACCAGATTGACCCAAAAGGGTGCTCCATTCTATTGGTCCGATGATTATGAGGAGAGCTTCAAGAAGCTCAAGATGGTTTTGACTACGGCACCAGTTCTTGTATTGCCTTCCGGTTCAGGGATATATACAGTGTGTTGCGATGCTTCTCACGTTGGCTTGGGATGTGTATTGATGCAGGAGGGGCGAGTTATTGCATATGCTTCACGTCAGCTGAAGATTCATGAGAAGAATTACCCTGTACACGATTTGGAGTTGGCGACGATTGTTCATGCTCTTAAGATATGTAGGCACTATTTGTATGGAGTGTCATGTGAGGTTTATACAGACCATCGCAGGTTGCAGCATTTGTTCAAGCAGAGGGACCTTAATTTGAGGCAGCGCAGGTGGCTCAAGTTACTAAAGGATTATGACATCACTATTCTTTATCATCCAGGTAAGGCAAATGTGGTCGCAGATGTCTTGAGCAGAAAGACAGAGAGTATGGGTAGCTTGGCATTCATTCCTGCTGAGATGAGACCATTAGCTTTGGATATTCAGTCTTTAGCTAACAGACTTATGAGATTGGATGTTTCGGAGCCCAGCCAAGTCCTAGCATGTGTGGTTGCTCAGTCTTCGTTATTAGGGCAGATTAAGTCCCGATAGTTCGATGATCCACATTTGGTGGTTCTTAGGGAGACGGTACTTCACGGAGGTGCCAAAGAGATTTCTATTGGCGAGGATGGTGTGTTACGGCTTTTGGGCCGTGTATGTATTCCTAATGTTGATGGATTGAGAGAGAGGATTCTAGAGGAGGCCCACAATTCGAGGTATTCGATCCATCCGGGTGCCACGAAGATGTATCGTGACTTGAGACAACACTACTGGTGGCGGAGGATGAAGAAGGACATAGTGGGGTATTTTGCTAGATGTTTGAATTGCCAGCAGGTCAACTATGAGCACCAGAGGCTAGGTGGCCTACTTCAGTAGATGCCCATTCCGGAATGGAAGTGGGAGCGCATTACCATGGATTTCGTGGTTGGGTTGCTGCAGACTCAACGGGAGGTTGACTCAGTGTGGGTTATTATGGATAGGTTGACTAAGTCGGGCCACTGTATTCCGGTGGCGACTACTTATACGGCGGAGAGATATGCTCAGATTTACATCCGGGAGATAGTCAGGTTGTATGGTGTGCCGGCTTCCATCATATCGAATTGAGGCCCTCAGTTCACTTCTCATTTCTGGAGTGCTGTTCAGAGTGAGTTGGGAACCCGCGTAGAGCTCAGCATGACATTCCATCCTTAGACTGATGGGCAGTCGGAGCGGACAGTTAAGATTTTAGAGGATATGCTTAGAGCATGTGTGATCGACTTTGGAGGACAGTGGGATCAGTTCTTGCCCTTGGCGGAGTTTGCATACAATAATATCTATCAGTCCAGCATAGAGATGGCCCCGTATGAAGCATTGTATGGTCGGCATTGTCGTTCTCCTATTGGGTGGTTTGAGCCCGGTGAGGCTAAGTTACTTGGCACATATTTGGTGCAGGATGCCTTGGATAAGGTAAAGTTGATTTAGGAGAGGCTCCGCACAGCTCAGTCCAGGCAGAAGAGTTACGCGGATCAGAAAGCACATGATTTATCATTCACGATTGGCGAGAAGGTTCTCTTGAAAGTCTCGCCAATGAAGGGCATTATGAGATTTGAGAAGAAGGGCAAGCTAAGCCCAAGGTTTATTGGCCACTTTGAGGTATTGAGGCGAGTTGGAGAAGTTTCCTATGAGCTTGCTTTACCTCCCAATTTATCAAGAGTTCATCCAGTCTTCCATGTATCGATGCTTCGGAAGTATCATGCCGACTATTCACATGTGTTGGATTTCAATACCATTCAGTTAGATGAGAGCTTGGGCTACGAGAAGGAGCCAATTTCCATTGTTGATAGGAAGAATCGCCAGTTGAGGTCCAAGAGGATTTCTGCGGTAAGAGTCCAGTAAAGAGGCCAACCAGTAGATGAGGCGACCTGGGAGTCCGAGGAGGACATGCGGAACCGATATCCCCACTTATTCAGCAGTCCAGGTACTTCTCTATGTCCATTCGAGGACAAAAGTTTATTTAAGAGGTGGAGAATGTAATGACCTGAGTAGTCGTTTTGCATTTTTGATCCCCGTTCCCTTAAATAAAATTTCCTGCACTTGCTTTAGCTAATTTATGACTTGCGGGGACGGGTGGTTCGGAAGTTAGAAGAGTGTTGGGCAAGAATAAGTCTAGTTGCCTCTTTAATTCTTTAAAAAGAGCCAAGTTTGACTTCGGTCAACATTTTGGGGAAACGGACCCGAAATCATGATCTGACAATTTCGGAGGGTCCGTGGGAAAATATGGGACCTGGGTGTATGCCCGGAATCGAATTCCGAGGTCCCTAGCCCGAGTAATGAATTTTTATGTGAAATTGTTAAGTTAAAGTTTCAAAGATTTAAATAAACTAAGAAATCATTGTTTTCCTAGGTATCGGGTTTGGATTTCGATTCTGAAACTTTGTACAAGTCCGAAATATCAATTAAGACTTGCCCATATAATTTGGTGTCAATCCGAGTAGTTTTAGGGCATTTTGACCCGTTGGAGGAGAATTAAGAACTCGAAGTTAAATAATTTGATTCATTTGGTTTCGGGGTTGATTCCTCGATTTTGCATTGTTTTGAGTGTTTCAAGGGTTCGAGTAAGTCCGCCTCGTGATTTCAGACTTATCAGTATGTTCGGATGGGGCACGGGAGCCCCGAGCGTCAATCGAGCGAGGTTCGAGTGAAGTTAGAAAATTTGAAAATGACTGAATCTTGCTTCTTCTGTCATAACCGCATCTGCGGTTCTTGGACCGCAGAAGCGGGATCGCAGATGCGGTCATTTGATCACAGAAGCGGAGAAGGGGCAGGCCAAGGGAAACCGCAGAACCGGCCCAGGGACCGCAGAACCGATTCCGCCTATGCGTCCCCCAGACCGCAGAAGCGATCCAGCCCCAATTTCCAAAAGCCGCAGAAGCGGCCATTTTCCGCAGAAGCGGAATTACTTTCGCAGATGCGAAAAATAGGTGGGGACGGAAGGGTTCATTTAATACGAGCTCAAGCTCATTTCCCCCAGACTGCAGAAGCGATTTTGGTGATTCCAAAGAGGAGGGTTCAACATAACATTGCAAGGTAAGTAATCCCCACTCACTTTTAATTCAAATACATAAACATTAGGTAGATTTAACACTAAAAGTTAGGTAAAAATCAAGGGATTAGAGCTAGACCTAGGGTTTAAGGAAAAACTAAGATTTTATCACGTAATTTGCCATGTAATGAACTAGAAATCATATATTTGTGATCCTTAAGTGATAGAGAACAACTTCCTTCGAAAAATCTAGGAATCCGAGCTCATGGGCCCGGGGTCGGAATTTAGAAAACTTGTGTTAATGGTTAGAAAATTGCCAAAATGGTTAGAATTCGATTTTGTAAGCCTTTATTAACTAGTTCTCACTTTGTTTGATTAGTTTGGGATTGCTCGGCTTCTTAAAGACTTGGGCTCATTCTTGGAACTTGGAAGTGCACTTTGGAGCGAGGTGAGTCTCCTTTCTAACCTTGTAAGAGGGAAATATCCCCATAGGTATAATAAATAACCAAATTGCTTATATGCGGGGGCTACGTACGTATCAAGTGACGAGAGTCCGTGCATAGCGACTATATGACAGTTTGGGTAGTCTAAGATCCTAAAGCATGTTGTATGTGAAATATCTGTAATCTTGTTGGTTGTTGAATTGCTTAGGCCCTAACAAGTTGGTCACTAAAAATCCTAAAAGGATTCAATTTCATTTATTCTTGAATTATTAAAAAGAGAATTGACTCGTACTTGAAAAAACATGTATTCTTATGTGTACCTGCGTTGCATGGATGATTCGTGAGTAGGGTGATTGTTATTTATATGTTTACCGCGTCGCACGTATGATTCGCGAGCGGGGTAATAGATGCATCTATGGTTCGATCGGTTCGATCCTCGGCAGTGCACATTTACTTTTCTTTTGGATCGGGCCGTACGTTTCTCGGTGGTTATTTGTGTGTGAGTTATCTAGCTTCTACTTGCGGCTAATATTCCAGGCTTGCTTAAATATTTAAATATGAATGGACATACTCTATGAAAGGTTAACAGAAGAATTTCTAATTCAAATTTGGAAGTTTTATGACTTGAGTTATACTTGCTTGTTTAAATGATTCTCATTATTTCTTGACCTTAGTAAGTATCAAGTCGACCTCTCGTCTCTACTTTTTCGAGATTAGGCAGGATACTTACTGGGTACATGTTGTTTATGTACTCATGCTATGCTTCTGTACTTAAATGTACAGGATTTGAGGCAGGTGGATCTGGACATTCCTCTGATGCTCATCAGTGAGCACCCTTGAGACTTTTACCGTGAGCTGTTTCTCCTTCATGCTGACCCGCAGCCGAAGAAGTCTTTCTCTGTATTTTTATTTCTGTCTATCCTAATTTAGACAATAGGATAGTATATTATTCTTTTGTGTATATTCTACTAGTTGCCAGTAGCTTGTGACACCAGGTTCTGGCACACACGTTAGTAGACATTCATTTTTTGGTTGTATAACTATGTTTTTACAGTGTTATCACTCTTGGCTTTAGCCTTGTCTTTGAAAAAAATCTTTTATGCTTAGTTTTGGTAAAGGTTTAATGATGAGAACTTATTTATACTTCCGCGTTGGCTGGCCTGACAATGGTGCCGGGCGCTATCATGACCTATTATGGAAAATAGGTCGTGACACATGGCGCCCCATTCCCAAGATATCCCCGGCATAACTCGTGGACCTCCCCGGCGTAACCCGAGGACCTTTTTCTTTTAATCCCGGCATAACCCGTGGACCTCCCTGGCATAACCCAAGGAGCTTTTTATTTAATCCCGACATAACTCGTGGACCTCCCTGGAATAACCCAAGGAGATTTTTTCTTTTATCCCGTCATAACCCATGGACCTTCCCTGGCATAACCCAAGGACCGTTTTCTTTTAACCCCGGCATAACCCATGGATCTCCCTGGCATAACCCAAGGAGCCTTTTTCTTTTAATCCCGGTATAACCCGTGGACCTCCCAATCATAAACCAAGGAGCTTTTTTATTTTAATCCCGGCATAACCCGTAGACCTCCCTGCATAACCCAAGGAGCTTTTTTCATTTAATTCCAGCATAACCCGTGGACCTCCTTGGCATAAAGCAAGGAGATTTGTTCTTTTAATCCCGGCATAACCCGTGGACCTCCCTGGCATAACCCAATGACCATTTTTCTTTTATCCCGGCATAACCCGTGGACCTCTTTGGCATAACCCAAGGACTATTTTTCTTTTATCCCGGCATAACCCGTGGATCTCCCTGGCATAACCCAAGGACCTTTTTCTTTTATCCCGGCATAACCCGTGAACCTCCCTGGCATAACCCAATGAGCCTTTTCTCTTTCAATCCCATCATAACCCGTGGACCTCCCTGACATAACCCAAGGAGCCTTTTTCTTTTATCCCGGCATAATCCGTGGACCTCCCCGACATAACCCGAGAACCTTTTTCTTTTCCGGTATAACCCGGTCATTTTCCAGCATAACTTGGTAGTCCTCCCAATTTAAGGCTTCATTCCCAAGAATACACAATCCTGATTTTTATTACTTTCAATGAAAAAGTATTTTAGATTTGTGTTACAAATAACTCAGGAAATTTTCCTAGTAAAAACTAGGGCAAAAAAATTTTGTTCGTTATTTGTTTTAGTGTCTGAACAGGTTTTACCTCAAGGCACAGGATTCGAGATGACCAAAAGATGAGTCTCAATCCAGAATAAAGAAAAGAAGAAAAATAACAAATAAGAGGTGAACTCAAAGTGCTGTAGTGGAGAAGGATGCGGACTGTTCAAGATACGATCGAAGTCACAAGCTTCGCATATCCCGCCTTGATCCAAAGCTGAAGAAAGAACCAACTCCTACAGTTGATGAGCATCAAGATTCAGATCGGAGTCTAAAGCAAGAATCAACTAAGACTCAAGATCAAGCTTCAAGAGATTTATAGATAGGAATCTTGTAACTCGTAGTTGATAGGCATAGCTAACTTAGCTTTGATTTTCTTTTTGGTGTAATAAGGAGGTCAGCAAGCAGTAGCAGCAGCAACAACCGTGAAATCACAGCATTCCGATAGTCCGAGCTACCAAAACTTTCAGAACTACACTGATGTAGGCAACCTCTGAAGCAAGGTTCGGTCAGATTTTTTTTCAAAAAATGATTCTCATGGAGTTTCAAACGGGAAAAAATCCCTCATATTGCTCACTTTATCTTCGCCCGAAAACTCTTCATGTTTCTGAGCAAAGAGGGACAGCTGTACGCACGTGATTTTTGCCCTATACGAAATACTACTATAAAATCCAAAAAAAAAGATTTTGTTAGTTATTTTCCATTTTAGGAATTTTTATAGAATTTTATGCATTTTGTGCATGTTTAAGTTTTATTTAAATCATAAAAAATACCAAAATATCACGCATGGGATTTAGGCTTTATTTTTTACATTTTTAGGATTAACCAGTAGTTATTTATAAAAACTGAAAATAACAAAAAATGCTTCATTTTTATATTTTTTCCTTTATTGATTTTTTGTCTTTTAATTTAGGATTAAGTAGCTTTTATAATTTTTGTAATTAGTTAATTAGTTTAATTTCATATTTTTAGATAACCTAGGATTTTAATATTAGGATTTTTAATTAAAGAAAAAGAAAAAGAAAAGCTAAGAAAAAGAATTTGAAGAAAAGATTTAATTGGATATTGAGGGGGCAATTGCATCTGTACCCGCTTTTTGTGCCACATTTTATCCTGTGCCCCCTATGCAAAAAAAATTGCAAGCATACCCGTCTTTTCGCATAACTTTAGCACACGGGACTGAAGTAGCAAAGGCAATCACACAAAACTTCAGCATTTTAGTAGCCGGGCCTGAAGTTCAGCTCTAAAGCTGAAGTTTTTGTTTTGTTACTCGCGAACTTCATCTCTAGAGCTGAAGTTTTATTTAATAAGCTTTTGTTTAGTAACCGGGAAACTTCAGCATTAGAGCTGAAGTTTTTATTTAGTAGCCCCAAAACTTCAGCTCTAGAGCTGAAGTTTCTATGTTGTAACTAGAAAACTTCAGCTCTAGAGCTGAAGTTTTTGTTTAGTAGCCCCAAAACTTCAGCTCTAGAGTTGAAGTTTCTATGTTGTAACTAGAAAACTTCAGCTCTAGAGTTGAAGTTTCTATGTTGTAACTAGAAAACTTCAGCTCTAGAGCTGAAGTTTCTATGTTGTAACTAG
>MU677095.1:17112-33891 GCA_026770625.1 Nicotiana glauca | reverse complement strand
TATCATGGGGGCATACTTTTGGCATTGTTCGCATCGGCGAACGTATTCCGCTGCCTCTTTCTTCATAGTGGGCCAATAATAGCCAGCCCGTATTATGCAGCGCACGAGGGCGCGGTTACTTGTGTGGGCGCCGCAGTGATCCTCGTGTACTTCTTTGGGTACTAGCCTCATTTGGTGCGGCCCAAGGCACTTGGCCAGGGGTCCGCCAAACGTCCTTTTGTAGAGCTCGTGTTTTATTAGGCAATACCGGGCATCCTGCACGCGGAGCTTCTTTGCTTCTTTTTTGTCGAGTGGGAGTGTCCCATCCTGCAGATCGGATACAAATTGGTTGCGCCAGTCCCAAGTCAAATTTAAAGAGAGTACCTCAGTGTGATCAATGGCTGAATGGAGGAGGGTGACCATGCTTTCTTTGTTGAAATTTTTAGTGGCTGCGGCCAATTTTTCTAAATTGTCTGCTTCAACGTTCCGTGCCCTCGGAATTTGTTCGAAGCGGCACTCCTTGAACTCAGTCATTAATCTGTGGATTTCTGACTGGTATTTTTGCAATCTCTGCTCCTTGATTTGGTAAGTCCCAGTAACCTAGTTTACTACGAGTTAGGAGTCGCAAAGGAGAACGAGTCGTCAAGCCCCATATTTGATGGCTAGTTTTATACCTGCAATAACAGCCTCGTACTCGGCCTCGTTGTTAGTCATTTTGGGGCATTGTATGGACAGGCGAATTATTTCGCCCGTGGGGACCTCGAGAACGAGTCCCAGTCCCGATCCCGAGGTATTAGCGGCACCGTCAGTGTAAAGAGTCCATAGGTCGGTGTTGGAGGGGGCACGACGGGCCTCTAGTTCCACCTCTGGCAATATCTCTGCACTGAAATCGGCTACAAAGTTGGCAAATACTTGCGACTTGATGGCTTCTTGGGTGATATGAGATATCGTGCTCGCTGAGCTCTATGGCCCATCTGGTGAGCCTGCCTGATAATTTAGGCTTATGTAGGACGCTTCTCAAGGGGAAAGTCGTTACTACTTTTATGGGGTGGCACTGAAAATAAGGTCGGAGCTTCCGTGAAGCTACGACCAATGCCAGAGCTAACTTTTCAAGGTGTGGATACCGTGTTTCGGCATCCACTAAGGTTTTGCTAATATAGTAAATAGGAGATTGCGTACCTTCATTTTCGCGAACCAAGATTGCACTGACGGCGACCCTGGATATGGCCAGATACACCAGTAGGGGCTCGCCTGGACTCACTTTGGCCAGCAGTGGTGGCGAAGATAGGTATGCTTTCAATTTTCTCAAGGCTTCGACGCATTCCTCGTTCCACTGTAACCCATTGTCCTTTATCAACACATTGAAAAATTTATGGCACCTGTCGAAGGATCGTGAGATGAACCTGGATAGGGCGGCTATTCACCCCGTTAGCTTTTGTACCTATTTTTTGCTGTTCAAAATCTCAGGTATTGCGTCTATTGCCTTGATCTTATCTGGGTTGACCTCGATGCCTCATTGTGATACGAGAAATCCTAAGAAATTTCCTGAGGCTACACCGAAGGCGCATTTCTCGGGGTTCAGCTTCATCCTGTACCTTCTCAATATCCCGAAGGCTTCTTTCAGATGGTCGATGTGGTCTTCTTTCCTTGTCGACTTCACCAGCATATCATCGATATAGACTTCCATGGTCTTACCGAGCTTCTCTTTGAACATTTTGGTGACCAACCTTTGGTATGTAGCCCCTGCATTTTTTAGCCCGAAGGGCATTACCTTGTAGCAATATGTCCCTTGATGGGTGATGAAAGTCGTTTTCTCTTGGTCCTCCTCGGCCATCATGATTTGATTTAGCTGGAATAGGCATCTAAGAAGCTCAATAGTTTATGTCCTGCGGTGGCGTCAATAATTGGTCGATGTGGGGTAGCGGGAATGAATCCTTTGGGCATGCCTTGTTCAGATCGGTAAAATCCACACATATTCTCCACTTCCCGTTTTTCTTTTTGACCATGATGACATTGGTGACCCACTAGGGGTACTTCGATTCTTTGATGGAACCATTAGCCAGTAACTTGTCTACTTCCTCACTGACCGCTTCATTGATAGCGGCGTTGAATTTCCTTCTCATTTGTCACACGGGCGGATGTAATGGATCGACATTCAGCTTGTGGGTGGCGATGTCTCGCGGGATTCCCGGCATATCTGAATAGGAAAAAGCAAATAAATCTGCATGGTTATTTAGGAATTCACAAAACTTACTTGGGTTGGCGAAGCCGTGCCCGATTTAGGCTTTCTTCGTAAGGTCGGTGTCGTCCAATTGGACTGGGTCGAGATCTTAGACCGTTGCATTATAGGCCTCCACGATGTCGGGGTCTCTAATGGCGTCTGTTGTCGGGTTGACCTTAGTCCTCGACACAGCTGATTGTTATGCCTCTGCACTCGCCCCTTTTAGCTGTTTGGTGTGGGCGCAATCTTGAGCTATTTTGTAGCATTCCTGCGCGGTGCACGGCTCCCCTCGAATGCTGAATACTCCCCATGGGGTAGGGAATTTGATCACTTGGTAAAAGCTTGAAGGGACCGCTCGCATGGCATGTATCCATGGGTGTCCTATGATGGCGTTGTACGCCGTTTCCTGGTTCATCACGTGGAAAGTTGTTTCCAGCGTGAGTCCTCCTACTAAAACGGGCAGTGATATTTCTCCGGATATCTGTTCTATTGCATTGTTAAAACCAGTTAGTGTTATGCAATGCGGTATTATCTTATCCTCGAGTCCCATTTGTACGAGGACCCTCGGATGGATAATAAAGGCGCCACTTCCATCGTCAACCATGATTTTTTTAACATCCGTATCGGCGATACGTAAAGTGATAACTAAAGTGTCGTAATGAGGGAAAGACAAACCGTCAGCATCGGACTTATCAAAGATGATACTATCTTCGAAGTCGTCATACCGTTCATGGGAGATGGTCTGCTTTAGTTTGTGCCTGGTGGTGAACTTGACGTGATTGATTGCTAAGTCATCGCCGCCTCCGACGATCATATTTATCGTGCATGCTGGGGAGGGCGGCTTGGCGGACCGTGGGGTTGTTCCCGTCTGTGTGCAAAGTTGGTTTTCCCTTTGTCACTGAGTAATTCCCTCAGGTATCCCTGGTTCAGCATCTTGACTACCTCTTGCCGTAGGCCTATGTAGTCTTCGGTTTTGTGTCCCCATTCCTGATGCAACTCACATAGGACGTTTAATTTCCTTGTGGTAGGGTCTGATTTCATCTTCTGCGGCCACTGCACTTTGGTGCCCAGCTTCTCCAGTACGTATACTATTTCTGAAGGAGACACACAAAAGTTATGAGTGGATAATAAAGGAGGCGTACCTCTTTCATTTCAGAGTGGGGCGACATGTCGCTGTAGCGCATCCGTATGCCTTGGTGGTGGATGGGAGGATCTGACGTAGGGCTGGTGTCGATCTTTGTTAAAGCGTGGGAGTTGTTCTCACCGTCCCTCATTGCGTCTATCCCTCCTTATTTCTGAGTGTATCATTGTTAGCCGTTGGGTCGGCCCATTAAGATCGTCCTCGTCCGCTCGTACCTCAGCGCAATAGGCATTGTGGATTTCCTCCCATGTGGTAAGGGATATTTCATGAGGTGGCTCAGTAGCTTCTTAGTTGTGCCTCGAACCGTCCCTGTTTAGCCCGTTCTGGAAAGCGGCGACTGCCATACCTTTCGATACGTTTGGCAGACTCATCCTTACCCTGTTAAACCTGGCTAGGAAGTCCCTGAGTCCATCCCCTGTGGTTTGCCTGACGGCGAAGATATCGTTGACCCTTCCTTCCGCTTTCTTTGCACCTGCATGGGCGGTGACAAACTTATCCGCCATTTCCTCGAACGTTGATATCGCCTTAGCTGGTAGCTGAGAGTACCACGTTAGGGCTCCTCCTGTCAACGTCTCACCAAACTTCTTCAACAACACTGATGGTACATGTTCTTTTGATAGGTCGTTGCCCTTCACAGTAGTGACATAATGGATCAAATGATCTTCGGGATCTGTGGTTCCGTCATATACCCTCAAGTAGGGTTGCATCTTGAAGGTTTTTAGGATAGAGTGAGGGGCATCTTCTTTGGTGTATGGTTGTTCAACGAACCTCCCCACGTCGCGTTTTGGTAGCAACTTGGGAGCACCGTGGATCTTGTCTACCCTCTCCTGATGTTCTTTCATTTGGTCACGAAGCGCCTTGTTTTCATTCTCCATTTCTTCCATCTTCTTTAGGATGGTTGTTAGCGTGCCATCGTTGGTCTTTGCCTCGATGGGTTTGTTATTTGCTCGTACAACCTCAGGTTTACCCATGGTAGCAGTGATGCCTACCGTTGGTATACATCTGACATTACTTTGCGGTGACTTCTCAACCAAGCCACTTAGAGTACTTGTTAGCCATTCTTCCAGTAGCTTTTTGACCACTGAGGGTGCTTCTTTAGCCGCAAATGTGGAAGCTCCTTTTTCATGCAAGATCGTCAGATCTTCGGATGGGGAAGGTGAGATCTCTGCACCTGGTGTGATGCTAGGGGTTTCATTCAAGATGCCCTCGTCACCGGCCTCGTTGAGAGGACCAAAGAGATTGGCTGTAACACCCACTATTCCTTTCATTCTTGTGTTATTTTCGGCCATCTTTTATTTTTGTGTGGTGTAGAGAATGGTAGTTGGTTCTTCTCTAGGTGGATACTATGATTTCGATTCTCGAAATCCCCACAGACGGCGCCAAACTGTTTGGATCAAAAATTATCAATATACTTTGTAAGCTTAAAAACAATCAAAAGTAAATGAAGGTAAATCGTTATCAAATATAATAAGACCTAGAGATGAAAAATAAAGTTGTTATTGTAGATCTGATAGTGTAAAATGATAATATGAACTCGAGAGAAAGTATTCGTTAGAGATAGAGATAGAGAGAGAGTAGGAGAGAATCAGAGAGTTGTATTATTCGATAATAACAATGATGCCCCTTTTACAATGTAAAGGTCTCCTTTATATAGTAGGAGACCTTCCTCGAAATAATCATAAAGGTACAAAAGTAGGTAGCATCTTCTTAGTGAAAATACTGAGTTTTAAATGATGTCGCCTTTGTCCACACGTCCAAGTCGTACCCTGGCTTTAGTTGACGTATACTCACTGAGCGTACCCATCGGCGTAGAGACGTTGGGTCAAATCTGACCCTATACAAGAGTCTTAAAAGCTTACCACTCCCTTATATCTTAAATTAGTTTAAAAATTGACCTGTTACTTATACAAGGCAGAACATATTTCGGTGTATTTAACTGAGGGACATATAGGGAAATGTGTTTCTTGGTACTTTACTTGCAATTAGCAGCTTTATGCCTGCAGAATTTTCTTGGACCTGTAGCTGCTGGATAAGTTTGTGTGGTGCGGATCTGTTTTAACTTTAAACTGTGACTGGACTTACATAATTTTTTAAACAAGACATCTTCTCCATTAGTTAACATGGCCAGTTGACAAAATTCACTATATCTGATTTGGGTTGGTGTAGTTTGGAGGAAATCTGTTATGAATATAATAACTCCCCATTATAACAGAGACAACAATAATGACGATTCACTTGGAATAGGTTTCTTTCCTATTTTTCTGCAGAGACGTGCTTTTTTATTGTGTCTGTGCTTGAAGCTCTAGATGCATTTTCTAATATTCTTAATACCTTTGAATTAGTGCTTTTGTGGTGTCTGAGAAAATTCTTAGGGGAATGTATCTCATTTAGAGAAATTCCACCTGAAAACACGGCAGCACTTATAGAATAGTGAAATTATCAAAAAATATTCTCTTAATGTATCATTCTTTTAGTTATTAGTTGCATTTTGTATTTTGTGTTTAACATTGCTTCCTTCATCCTCCTATTTTATTGTTTACTTTTATTTTATTATTTTTCAGATTGCTATTAAAAATACACAAAGATTTGATATAGGTGCAAAGATAAAATATCTAAACATGATGTTTCAAGATGAACATGTATTTCCTTATTTTGCCAAATAATTTTTATATGTCTTTAAATATCTCTGAACTAACTACTTACATTCTCTACACGTGTCTTTCACTATTTTCTTACCAATTGCTTATGGGAAGACCAAATAAAAGCAATCATTTATGGTGATGATATCCCTGCATAACAAGATATATTCAAGTTATTTCACACCTATTTGATGACGGGTACACGTATGCATACAACTACCAAATTTGAGATATAAAGATCATTGCATACATTTGAGTGGGCTATCGACTGAAAGACCATATTTCATCCAATTAAGAAAAAGATACCCCAGCTGGAGATGAGTTTCCGCCACCTACAAAGCTTACTGTTGCATAATTTTGAGATATTAGGGATCAAGTCTTTCTAGATATCAAGGATGAGGCTAACAATACATAATGCGGTACTATTATTTTATTTTATTATCACTGAACATATACTTTAATACAGGTTGTCAATTTATCATTTTACTCATTTATTTATTAATTTAAATCCTTCTCTCAATAGATGTACTTGCAAGTTGCAGTTATTTTCAACTGTTTCCCACCAACATATTTTGTAAGGCTAGAGAAAAGATTACAAGACCTCATTGTTATTGATATCATGTAAGTATATTAGTCAAGCGCTAGACTTTTCATACTTCCGTGTATTCTTATTTTTTTACGATACAAGAATACACTATAAATATTTTATATTTTGAAGTAAACAGTCAACAGGCTTTCACGTCATTTTGATATTGCTGCAATTAGTAATTGTGTTTTCATGTCATCATTAGTAGAAAGCTTTTGTTCTTTGTTTGGAGTATCTATTTAAACACTAAGGTATACATGATTAATATTATTGATTTTTTCTTCTTTTTATTTGATAACTAGGTAAGTAGAAATGCGTATCCAGAAAATCCATCTAATGTGTTTATCAACCTAATAGAGATTAAATGCAGTATTTGTGATATCTGAACTCCTTGCTTGCCTCTCTTTTTTCGTTGTATAAATAAAATTTTAATTTTTCTATTTTGGTTTTACTTGATGATGTGACTTCTAAAACTAGGTTGTTTGTATTAAATATTCATGCAAGAGATAGACTCATTGAATCGTCTCATGGTTTATGCATTATTGAGGTCATATTATGTGGTTTTGTCGTTCAGATGCATGGTCACTGCTGACATCTCTTATTAAGAGGTAAGACAACTGAATCTTTCCTTCCCCAGTAAACTCTAAGAGTTTTTTCAGTTACTTTAGTTTTAATATTAATGGTCATGATATTTTAATTACTGAAATTTCGATATTTATGGTCTATAAAAGGAGTGGAAGGATCCTACTGGAATGCGGTAGATTGTTATATTTTTCATGAGAAAATGGCTGCAAGAAGATAACAACATAACTTGTGAGAATTGTGTCAAAAAAAAAATATTTTTTGATGTCAAGATAATAATATGTTCTTCTCTTTTTCATCATTCAATTTAATGATTTTTTTTTATTAAATATGTATTATATTTATTTCATATCGAGTATTTTGAATTTTTCAGTTAAAAAGTTTTGCAAATAAAGAATTTCCTTTGGTTGTCGATAAATTTGACGATAGCTTCCCAAAATCAAAAGGTGATTAGGTGAGGGGTACATGAATATATTAGTATATGATTAAATATTGATCCTTTATATCATTCTCAAAAATGAAAGCTGCACTAAATCCTTGGAGTTTAGGTAAATGTGTCATCTTAGTGAAAAGCACATGAAGAAACCGAAGGGTGAATTTGACTCATGAGGCCGCTTGAAATTAGCAAACCATTCCATCTGTAGATGAATATCATGACTATGTCACTATTAACAACATGGATGCCAACTTGCATTTTCAAGAAATGAATAAAGGAAAACTTTAGAAACTTGTGGGCTTATATAGTTATATGTGATAACACAAATGACATGCATGTAAATTTGTATGTAATAATTAAAACCTACCAATATTTTACCTTTTTTTGCTCTTGCATCATTGATGCTTTGCCTTTTGTTAATTGCCCATAAATTAATCTGACAATAAAAATTGGTGTTAATCCGTTAATGAATCACATAATAATTGTGAAGAAAGGGAATCACCAGTTTAACAGTGTCCCTATATGACAAATCATGTATGTGGAGCCAGTTTCAACTTTCTTCAAGGTTGAAACAGAACCATTTTTTTCAGTAAGTAAAGATATGTCCACCTTAGAGAATCACAAAAAGGTTACACATATGTTATACATGGATGGTTCTTTCATATGTAGCTTGTATACTAACTTGTTCATTCTTGCCGGTTCTGGTATTTCACCAATTTCTATCGAGTAGCAATTAGTTAGAGATGTTTTACAGAAGTGATCCTATATGTGAACCTTGACTACAATGTACTATATCTGTGTTATATTTTTCCAGCATCTGCATCACTATTTCGCTATGCAGGTAAAAAGTCTTGAAGTCATCAAAAGTTAGTTCATATCTCAACTCTTCTCACTCATTAGCATATTAAAGTGTCGGTGCATTGAAGCTGACATCTTAATATTTAGTTATGGACTGTTCGTATGTATTCTAGCACACAAAGTCATATGGAACAGGCCAAGGCATTTGAGTCTGTTGATTTTGTATCTGTCAGAAATCTCTCAGATTATATAGCTTGATTTAATTCTTTTCCGTAGATTCTTATGTTCTTAAAAACTACTCAATAAGTCCTTTACTGAGGTCGATATATCATTATGATCCGCAACTCTGTTGCTTTTGGAAGTTATACATTTCATAGATTTGAGATAGTAGTCAAGTTGGTATCTGATGGTTTGCCTAATGAAAACATTCAATATTTGCTTCGTTAATGTTATTTAAGCTTTGCAACAGTAGATTCTGATAATTTTGTTGAATATTACTACAGAGGAAGGCTTTGCTATCTTTTTCGTTCCGGTTGTTATATCTTGTAGAGCTTTGTTCTTCAATGCATATAAATAGTATGATACTTTAAACAAGTAGCCTGGAAGTATTTTCACTGCTAAATTTTAATAATCTTGTAGATGCATAAATAACGCAAGCAATATCGTGCACAGGCCCGTGCAAGGCACGGGCACCAACCATCTAGTATTATTGATATTTGCTGTTTTGGAGATGTTCATTCTCTTTAGTTACACATGTTGATTTTCTGATTATGGAGGTATGTATCATGTTAGTGAAATCCCCATCACTACTTTTTCGAGATTAGACTTAATATTTACTGAGTACATTGAGTCGGTTATACTTGTCCTACATTTATGCACTTCTTATAAATATTTTGGTATAGCCCCAATGGAGTTTAAGGAGGTGCTTAGCTGTTAATTTTGGAGGTCCAAGGTAGTGCTGCATATTCATTTGCATGCCCTTGGAATTTCCTTCCTCTCTTTGTTATTACCGCCCAATTCATTCAGATAGTATTATAATTATTCTGGACCTTTGTACTTTGTTAGTCTTAAAAGCTCATGTGCTTCGTGACATCAAATCTGGAAATATTATATTTTTTTGTACTTGGTTATTAGACTTAGACTTATTTATGATATTACTAAATGTGTTATAGCTATGCTAGTAGCTTTATTTAATGTTTGAGATTATTGATTTCTTAGATGGCGTGTTAAGTAACATCACGATCATTGGTATGTTTTGGGTCGTGACATATCGCTAACCCAAACTTTGTAATGTACTTGAAAGTTAAATAAGGAAAATCAACACAAAAAGGAAATTGAGACTATTTTTGGGATAATTTTCTGATTTATCGGATTAAAACAAAAGCTAACTATTACAACTGAAAGCTAATAACTATGGCTGACTAGACTCCATTGATGAGCTACCTGGAGAAAAGAAGAAGAGATGAAGTTCAGTAAAATGAAGAAGAAAAGAAGAGAAGAGGATCGGAGAAGAGAAAGAGAATCGAAAAAGAAAGAGAGAGGCTTACTTGCTGAATGAATCCCTCCTCTCACAGCTGCTGTTGGTTATAACAACCTCAGCTGACGTGGCTCGATCTGGGCCCTTGCTGCTCATTAATTCCAAACTAATCTGAGCCGTTTATACAAAATTCTGTTACTCCCTTTCTCATTTTCTGTTATGCCAATTTCAGCTCCCAATATCGAATCCATCTCGCCACATTAGTACTTAGGGAATTAGAGGGATCATTACATACCCTTCCTCTTCAAATAATCCTTGTCCTCAAGGATTGGAATCGAAGTCTGGGAACTTGGCCTTGATGAACTGATAATCCTCCCATGTAGCATCTTCTGGTGGCAGGTTCGACCATTGCACCAATACTCGCACCACAGCAGCATTGTTTCTCTTAATCAGTTGCCTTTGTAAGATGGCCACTGGCTTGACTAGAAATTGGCCATCTTCACCCGTAATAGGTAGAGTAGTCCGCACTACGGCCCTATCACCCAACTTTCTCTTAAGCAAGGAGACATGGAACACAGGATGGACCCTCGATTCAGGAGGTAGGTCTAATTTGTATGCTACCATACCCACTCTAGCCAAGATTTTATAGGGACCATAGTACTTAGAGCTTAGCTTTAGGTTCTTTCTCAATGCAAGGGAGGTTTGTCTGTATGGCTGTAGCTTCAAATAGACCAGGTCTCCCACTTGAAACTCTCTTTCTGTTCTTCTTTTGTTAGCATAGTACTTCATCTTTTCTTGAGCCTTATTGAGATTATCCTTCAACAATTGTTGCATTTGTTGTCTTCTTAGTACTGTATCTTCTGCAGCTGGGACCACTGTCTCTAATTAAGGTCCAAAGGAGAGCTGTGGGGGAGGAGAGCTGTGGGGGAGTGTAACCATACAAGGCCTCAAAAGGTGTACACTGCAGGCTGGTGTGGAAGTTGGTGTTGTACCACCATTCTGCAGCAGTCAACCATTGTTCCCATTGTGTTGGCCTACTAGCTGTCATACACCTGAGGTAGTTCTCCAAATATTTATTGACCCTTTCAGTTTGGCCATCACTCTGAGGGTGGTAAGCAATGCTGTAATGCAGTTGAGTTCCCAAGAGCTTGAATAATGACTGCCAAAAGTTGCTAAGGAACACCTTATCTCTGTCAGTGACTATGGACTCAGGAATGCCATGTAAACAATGCATACTTTTCCAGAACACATCTGCTATAGTTGTTGCTGTATAGGGATGAGCGAGTGCTATGAAATGTGCATACTTGGTCATTCGATCAACTACTACAAGGATCACTTCTTTGCTGTGGGACTTAGTTAAACCTTCAATGAAATCCATGCTAATGTGGCTCCAATCTTGGTTAGGAATGGGCAGTGGCTGCAACAACCCTGGGTAGGCCATGTTATCATCTTTGCTTTTGAGGCAAGTATCACAGCTAGCCACATAGTCAATGACCATTTGCTTCATCCTAGGCCAGTAGAACACCTGTGACAACCTTTTGAGAGTTCCTAGTTGCCCTGAATGTCCACCCACAGGGGAATCATGAAATGTGGATATCAACTGATTTCTGAGAGTACCATTAGTACCAATGTAGATCTTTCCCTTTCTCCTGAGTATACTGGCCGTGTAGTGCCAAATATTGGGTCCTTGTATATTTACTACTGCTTGAACAATTATCTCTAAAGCTGTGGGATCTCCTTCATAACTGTGTGCTATCTCCTACATCCAAGAAGGAACTGAGACACTGATGGCCTGCAGAGTTCCTTGTGTGTGGCACATGTGATGCTCAGAATCTTCCTGCTGTCTGGACAAGGCATCGGCTACCCTATTTTCTGCTCCTTTCTTGTATTGTACCTCATAGTCTAGCCCCAATAACTTAGTTAAACCCTTCTGTTGAATAGCTGAAGTGACCCTTTGCTCCAAAAGGTACTTCAAGCTGTGGTGATCAGTCCTAACTACCAAATGCCTGTACTGCAAGTAGTGCCTCCACTTATCAACTGCATTCAACAGGGCCATATACTCCTTCTCATAGATTGACTTACCCCTATGCTTGTGAGCCAAAACCTTGCTGAAGTAGGCTATTGGCTTGCCCTCTTGCATAAGGACAGCCCCAATGCCACTTTGACTGGCATCAGTTTCTACTATGAATTTTTTTGTGTAGTTAGGTAGGGCCAATACTGGTGTAGTAGTCATGGCCTTCTTGAGGGATGAAAAATTTAGCTCAGCTTCCTTATTCCATTTAAAAGCATCCTTTTTTAGAAGATCAGTTAAGGGCCTGCAAATGACTCCATAATTAGCCACATACTTCCTATAATAGCCAGTTAACCTCAAGAATCCCCTGAGTCCCTTACTGAGTTTGGTTTAGGCCAATCTATCATAGCTTGTATTTTGGAGGGGTCAGTGGACACTCCATCTGCTGTTGTGATGTGGCCTAAGTACTCAACCTTAGACTTACCAAATGAACATTTAGATTTTTTAGCAAATAGGGAGTGTTCCCTCAATGTATCAAAGACAGCAACTAGGTGAGTAACATGATCACTTTCAGATAGGCTATAAATAAGGATGTCATCAAAGAAGACTAACACAAACTTTCGAAGGAAAGGCTGAAAAACCTGGTTCATCAAGGCTTGGAAGGTGGATGGTGAATTGGTTAGCCCAAAGGGCATTACCTTGAACTCATAATGGCCTAGATGAGTCCTGGAAGCTGTTTTATACACATCTTCTAGCTTCATCCTGATCTGGTGATAACCAGCCCTCAGATCTACTTTAGAAAAGATCACAGACCCATTCAATTCATCTAGGAGATCATCCACAATTGGTATAGGGTATTTTTCTTTAACTGTAATGTCATTTAGTCCTCTATAATCCACACAAAACCTCCAAGTACCATCCTTCTTTTTGACAAGCACAGCTGGTGATGAGAAGGGTGATTGACTGTGTTGAATTGTGCCATTGTTGAGCATTTCCTTAACCTGCTTCTCCAACTCATCCTTCTGGTAGTAGTTATACCTATAGGGCCTTAGGCTGACTGGCATGGACCCTGGCTTAAGAGGAATGGTGTGATCTAGGGCCCTTACAGGGGGTAAGGACTTAGGTTCTGTTTAGACATCAGGGTACTGCTGCAACACTTCTGAAATAGCTTCACTGACTGGTTCTTGTTCTCCTGTTCCCAAGGAGTTCATCATGAAGAGGTGAGCTATCAGAGCCTGCCCCTTTTTCAACATTTTTCCCAGTGTTCCACTGGAAATCATACTTAACTTACCTTCTTCAGAGATACCAGGCAATACCAATTTGTTGCCCTTCTTGCCAATGGTAAAACACATCTTCTCATGATCAAATTTGGTAGGGTTATGCTTGTTCATCCAATCATTTTCCATTACCATATCACATCCCCCAAGTGGAATGACTAGTAAATTCTCTAGGAAGGTTCTGCCTTGCATCTTCCACTGGTATCCCATGCAAATGGAGGTGCACATGACATAATTTCCATCAGCTACTGTGACCCTAACTGGTGGACAATGCTTAGCTTGGTAGCCTGTTTCCTTAATTGTGGTGACATCAATGAAACTATGGGTGCTGCCAGAATCAATTAACACTGTTAGCTTCCTGTTTCTTATGGTGCCTCTGACCAAAATGGTGTTGACCTGTTGTCACCTGATAATGCGTTGAGACACACTGCTTCCATCACCTCCTGCTCCAATTCTCCTTCAATAACCAAATCTGCACTTGGTTGTTCCTCTTCTATCTCATGATTCTCAGGAAGGTTTTCAGCTGTTCCTACCATGCAATTCAGTTGCTTCTTCTTACACTGATGACCTTGAGTATATTTCTCACCACACCTGTAACATAAGTGGTTGCTTTTCCTATACTCATACACTTCAGGGCTAAGCTTGAAGGAATTTGGCTTGACTGCAGCTGTAGCTGGTGGTTTGATGCTGGTTGGATTACTGACTGCCAAGGATCGCTTGGGCATGACTTTGGTCCTTTTGTGTGCAGCTTCTATGGCCTTCTCTTGCAGCCTGGCCTGTTCCACAGCAAACCTCATGGTTGTAGGTTTGAACAGCTTCACCCCAAACCTGATTTCTTCCTTCAGTGCTCCAATGAAACTGGAGATGAAGTGTGATTCATCCGAGTGTGGGTTCCTGATTAGCATCTGAGCTTTCAAGTCTTCAAACTTGCCCAAAAACTCATCAACTAACCCTACTTGGCTCAAATTATTAAATTCCTCCACTATATCCCCCAGTAACTCCTCCCCAAATCGAATAAGCAATTCCTCCTTAAAGTCAGCCCAGCTCACCTCGCCTCTACTTAGCACTAAGGAATCGTACCAAGTATCAGCTAACCCATTCAAATAGAGTGCAACAGCCTCCACCTTCAGATTGTCCGGTATCCTATACAAATTGAAATACCTTTCGCATTTTCGAATCCAAACTTTTGGCTCGTGGCCTTCAAAGTAAGGCAATTCCCACTTAGGAGTAGGGGTTTGCACAGCTGGAGGACGATTCTGCCTTAACTCCTGACCTGGTATGGGTAAAAGTCCATCTCCTTGAGGCCTGTCCACCTGAGCTCGTGGTGGAACCCTTTCCAAATTAGTCAATCGTTCCAGGATCAGCTCTAAGGTACCCTGTATCCCAGTTTGAGTACCACGTAATTCCTCTTGAGTGTGCAGAACTTCATTCAAAATCTCATCGTGCCTCACCAGCTTATCATCTATAAGCGTCAGTCTTGTGCCTTCAGCCATTACTCCTTCCACAGTCGCAGAATCGAGGCTCTGATACCAAATGCAATGTACTTCAAAGTTAAATAAGGAAAATCAACACAAAAAGGAAATTGAGACTATTTTTGGGATAATTTTCTGATTTATCGGATTAAAACAAAAGCTAACTATTACAACTAAAAGCTAATAACTATGGCTGACTAGACTCCATTGATGAGCTACCTGGAGAAAAGAAGAAGAGATGAAGTTCAGTAGAATGAAGAAGAAAAGAAGAAAAGAGGATCAGAGAAGAGAAAGAGAATCAAAAAAGAAAGAGAGAGGCTTACTTGCTGAATGAATCCCTCCTCTCACAGCTGCTGTTGGTTATAACAACCTCAGCTGACGTGGCTCGATCTGGGCCCTTGCTGCTCATTAATTCCAAACTAATCTGAGCCGTTTATACAAAATTCTGTTACTCCCTTTCTCATTTTCTGTTATGCCAATTTCAGCTCCCAATATCGAATCCAGCTCGCCAAATTAGTACTTAGGGAATTAGAGGGATCATTACAAACTTCTCCGTACCAATATCTTTTGTGCGATATGGCAACGACATGGGATCATCAACTTCCTTCAATTGTCGGTCTTCTGCAACAGCTTTTTGGGCAGCGCATCTTTACGCTTTTGCCAGTTCCAGCCCTGGTCCTTACCATCTTGCTATCTACATTACATAAAGAGGACAATAATTAGAGAACCAATCGACAACAAGTCTATCAACAGAACAACATGCAACCATAATCAAATTCAAACCTTGTTTCCAAGATACACACTATTAACGAGAAAACAACATCGCTCGAAGTTCCAAGATCGAAAATCGAACAACTGCACAAACAAATTAATATTAACCCACTTACATGCAAAATTAAAAACAAACAAATAATATAAAACACACAATCAACCAAAATCCGTCAAAAAAGATATCTTTTTACAGCTAACAACTTCCATGCGATTGGAGCTCTTACAAGGTTCAAGTTTCGATTTTCAAGTTAAAATTGACCTTTAAAATATAATGCATGTAATGGAAATACGTTTCCAATGCAAATATATGAAAAAGTCAGATGATCATGGGTAGAGGGGTAGCTAGGATTTAAGTTAGGAAAAATTACTCTCTTTATCACTTGGGATAATATTCCAACAAAACTTAGCCCATATTTTTTTTATTTGCCCGGTATAGCTAATTTGTAAATAATTTGAAAGAGAATTTTCAACCACTAACCTAATTTGTTTTTTCTCTTTCTCTTTCCACACCTCTTCATTGTCGACCAACATCTTTCATCTTCATCTTCTATCCTCTCTAAGTTTTAGATCTATTTTCCATCTTCATCTTCTATCCTCCAAAATATTTAAATCTATCTTCCATCCCTATTTTTCTCCTCTCTAATTTTCAGATCTAACTTCCCCTAATCCTTTTTTAATTCCTTCAAACTTTGATAATGCAAAAAAGATGAAGTTCTAGAGTAAGATAAAGAATATGAATAAGTTGTTCGTTTGAAAGGGATTTGAGGCAGAAAATATTTGACCCATTAATGATTTTAATAATCTTGAGTCTCTTACGGTTAGCATTTGGTATCGAAATATGAGCCAAAAATTATAACTCCGCGAGTAACGAAGCTAAAGTTTTCAAGTCAGGAAGTTTTCATTGTGAATTCGTGCTTCAGTCCGGATGGTTATTGATTAATAATAATATTATTGATTGGATGAGACAACTTTCAAGAATTTGGGGGTTCATTTAGACATATCTTGAGTTGATTGGTTCTTCTTCTTCTTTTTTGTTGATAATATTGGTGTTAAACAGAGGTGTAGTTATTAACATAAGGTATTTTTCAATGCATATGTTGTATAACTGGTGTGTATACACACTTATACGATATTATATAATTATGTATAAATAAGTATAAGTGCGTAGATTTGTGTTTAATGATGTATAATTATATTTTTTCAATGTATAAGGTTGTATATACGTTATTACTAGTATATAAGAGGTCTTTATGGAAGCTTATATGGCAAATTTTGTATTGAAATAAAGGTTTAATACTATACAAGTGTACATAAATTTCAGGGTGCATATTTTAGTATCTTATTTATATTACATATATATTGTATAAATATGTATAAGTGCGTATAATT
>MU677095.1:3819-16497 GCA_026770625.1 Nicotiana glauca | reverse complement strand
GTATATTTTTTTTTTTATATATATATATATATATATATATATATATATATATATATATATATAATAATGTATTTATATTGTATCCCAATGTAAAATTGTGTATAAATATGTATGTATGTGTGTGTATATATAAAATAATAATGTTCTCTCTTTTTTTGATAAATTTCTGACAAAAAGAAGACAAAGAGAGAGAAACAAAAGTAAAGATTGTAAAATCACATGATGTTTTTTGTCAGATAGTCATAATTAATTTGGAAAGAGAAAATAAACAAATCGGAGAAATAGAAAAAGAAAAAAAAAAAGAAATGCGAGAAGAGTGATGTCATGTTACGGGGGTTTCATGGGCTACATGGATGAAGAGTTAAAATGGTGGCTATGCGGATGAAAAACATCTATGTGATTGTACTTTTGTGAAATTATCTCTTTAAGTTGCCCCTAAACTTGGCTCAAATTATTAGTATCCTACTTGAACTATGTTCGGTCTTAATTACCCCATCAACTTGACCTTTTGAGAGCCATTACCCCCTAGACGTTGATGTGGCAAAAAGTGTGGCTGCACTCACCTGTCACGTAGATTTTCTGGTCTATGTGGCATTTTTTGAAAAATAAAATATTTTTTTACCTTTTTAAGAATATTACTTTTTAGATAAATTTTTTCAAATACAATTTATAATAAAACTTGGAAAGAACTACATTATTTAGGATAAATATTTTTATTTGGCAAAAAATAATACAGTTTTAGTTAATCTTTTTTTAATTTGACCTGAAAATAAAGATTTATACAATTGAAATAAATAGTCAAGGCATCTAAAAAGTTATAAAAAATACATAGTTTGAAATTAATTATTTTGGCTATAATTTTTTTATATAGATCTAAATTACGATGCTCTATTTTTTTTTATGATTTTACCTAAAAAAGTAAAAATATACAGTTGAAATAAATAGTCATTGCATCAAAAAAAGAAATAAAAAGAACGTACAATTGCACTTGTAATTTCTTGCAATTATACACTTTTTTTTAATGCAATGACTATTTATTTCAACTATGTATTTTTTATAATTTTTTAGATGCCTTGACTATTTATTTTAATTATTTAAATCTTTATTTTCAGGTCAAATTAAAAAAAAAAATTAAGTATAACTTTATTATTTTTGGCCAAAATACAATATTTATCCTAAATAATGTAGTTCTATCCAAGTTTTATTATAAATTGTATTCGAATTTTTTTATCTAAAAAGTAATATTTTTAAAAAGGTAAAAAAATATTTTATTTTTAAAAAAAATGCCACATAGACAGAAAAATCCACGTGACACGTGAGTGGACCCATACTTTTGCCCACATCTGTCACATCAACGTCTAGGGGGTAATAACTCTCAAAAGGCCAAGTTGAGAGGGTAATTAAGAGCGGACATAATTCGGGGAGGATATTAATAATCTGAGCCAAGTTTAGGGGTGATTTAAGGTATTTTGCCATTAATAATTTACATATATTCAATAGATTTTTTAAAACAACTATATGGATTGGACCAAAGTGACAGGGTTCGGCCAACCAGGGGCGGATCTGCATGCTGATTTTGGGTGTTCAAACACCCATTATCTTTGACAAAATTTAATAAATTTGTATAGATAGTTATAAAATTATTTAGATAAATATTAATTGAGCACTTATAACTATACTCTTTTTTCCGCTTCTTTCAAATTTTTTATACCATAACTTTAAAATTCTAGATCCCCGAACCCATACTCAATGGCATAGCTCTACCCCTGATCATGGGTCGACCGAACTGGAGAGAAGGGACAAAGTGGAGAGCGGGAGAGGAGAGATAGACAGAGAGACTAATTTTGACTAGGACTTAAATGAGACCTAAAGTTTTAGACCTCTGTCTCACCTTAAACATCCACTCAATAATTTTAGTTGGCGAAAATAAAAGAAAAAGAAAAAGCGAATTACTCTCTTATTAAGTTTCTGGGAGGATTTTTTGCCAATCCAAAATTGTGCCATCTTCCCGTTTTCCCTTTGTATATGGTTGGCTTCTATTCTTTTCTAGGATCTTAGTCTTTGGCTGCTCTTTATTTCCGAACTCCTCCAACAAAGGTAGATCACATTACCTCCCCTTGCTCGTTGCTTCCCCACCTTATAGCTCGAATTCAATTACCGGTCATTTTAGGTGAAATTAATATTTTTGGACACGTGTTTTTGGGCGAAGAAGAAGAAGTGTGAGATAGAGAGAGAAGGCCGGTCTTTAAGAAGAGAAGAAGAGGGAGATTTATGAATTCTTTGAGTGGGTCTATGGTGACACTTGTTGATATCATTAATCCTTCGAGAAAGTACACAATTGTCGGTTTTTTGGTGAAATTAGGAAAAGACCCAATTCAGCTGTAGTGTTTTAGTTGCGATGACTTCAGGAAATGTGGGGCGGCTGCCATTGATGAATGTTGTTAAATTTAAGGGAGTGCCAATTCTGCAGCAATTGCATTTAGAGGAACGGCTACTCAGGACTTCATCTGAAAACTGGTGCATTGTAAATGATGGAACCAATGAACCCACAATTGTCATGGGTATTTCAGGGTGAGCTATCAATTTTCACCTTTTTTTTTTATGGTATGACTTTTTTTTCCACAGTAATACTTTTGCTAGAATTGTTTCTTGAATGTTTTTATAGGCGGGTTCATTATACAACTTGCTTTGACGATTGGGTTTGCACTAATCCTGATTCCTTCTGCTTCACTAATTAATCCTTCACCATCTTTAAACTATATAGTGCTTGTGGGTATTGGTGGAGCCAGGAAGGGGATTCGAAAAATTGGAACCTAAAACAATTTAACATATGTGATGTGTGTCATAAAGACAGTATCCCACTTTCTGATGTTGTTTAGGTTGTATATTCTTTAGAGCTAAGCTGTCACTATTAACTGCACTGCTGTTGCACAAGTTCTGATCTATCAGCTTACAATTGATGCAAGAAGTTACGAGTACCTGAATGCCATGGCCGTAATGATCGGACATTATTTGTTGTATATCTCTAATTGAGTTAATTGTATAACAACATCAACCATTGTCACAGAAAACCAGCTGAACTTCTTGAAATCGGTTCTGTTTTGCAAGACAAGATTCCAGTAGTAAAGAGGTTTACCGGAGGAGGCACTGTAATTGTCGATCACAGGACAGTTTTCATCTCCTTCATATGCAACAAGGATGCTGTCCCTACTGTACAACCATATCCTAGGCCCATCATGTCATGGAGCAGCCAACTCTATAGCAAGGTGTTTCAAGGAGTTGGGGATTTCTCTCTTCGTGAAAATGGTATTTTTCTGCTCCAGGATTATTTCATTGTTGACTGTCCAGCTTTTTGCAGGAAGAGCTGCAGGTTTTCTTCAAGAACCAAAACAAGAACCCCCCCAAAAAAACGAGTAACAATTGCTTATGTCGAAAAAAAGGACTTGCTTTTAAACTTTGTTATGGAGGAAATACTTGCTTATACTTGTTGTATGGTAGTTTTGCACTATATATTTCTCTATCTATATATTTGTGACTCTGAGTTAGTTTGATATTACTGAAATTTACTTGACTAATCAAAAAACAAAATAGAAGTTTCAATTGGCTAACAATGTATTTATGCCTGTACTGGTGCTAAAAACCAAGGTTGAGTGTCAGACTAACGACGCTATTGCGCTGCACTCATCAAGGGAGCTTCCTTTTATGTAGATTTAATTATTTGTGGTAGATAAGGTTCACACACTTTCTAACTAGCTTCCTGACAAGAAAAGTGTCATTCATTGGATTGGATGCAGTTGGTTCCCATTTCTATGTACATTGTGTTACATGGCCTTAAAAGAATTGTGAATACAACCCCCCCTCCCCCTCATTCTTTGGCGCTGGCTGGATATCTGTCTGACTGCTTATTTTATCCTTTATTTTTTGTTCTTTCTTTTTTGCTCGCACGGGGATATGACCTGAGGAATCCTTGTTTTATGTCTTGCTTACCAGCTTTCTAAGACATCCAACTTCATATTGTTTTTTACATGATTACAGACTACGTTTTTGGCAACCGCAAGTTTGGGGGAAATGCTCAATCTATCACAAAAGGCCGTTGGATTCATCATACATCCTTTCTTTGGGATTATGAGATGATGAACATGGCTTATCTCAAACTTCCAAAACGAGCTCCTGACTATCGACAGGTTTGCAAAATTTTCAAGTTCTTTGTTCTGCTTCGTAAATAGTCTTGTGAGCCTTTTTTAATGAACTTGACACAGCTGATTTTTGAACACTCTGTTTCTGGAAACACCTATTTAAGATTTTGGCAGAATAAACTTAACTGTGTTCAAGATCGATGCAAAATTTCATTCTCGTACACTGCAACATATGGAACAACTATGTAATTAATAGAATTACATTATTATTGAACAATTTCATAACCGTACATATTTTTCTCTTCCCTCTAACATATAGTACATTTAGGTACAGAGAATAGATAAAGCATTTTCATATAGAAAATAGTCGTGGTGGTGCTTGCACTGCATGCATACTCTTCTAAGCTGGGTGTGAAGACCTTTAAGTTGGTCCTGACATCATGGTGAAAATATGAAGCATGGGTAGTCTTCTCTGTTTCACTTAGCTTGAGGAATGGGTACTGGGATTAGTTACTTCCGGAAATCTGCAAAAATTGGCTCATTTCACTGGTAAGGGCTGTCCCAATGTGGTTATAAGATGAATTTACTAAAGAAGCTCTTTCATGTGTTCTGAACAAATTGTCCCTGAAACTATGGTTGTGGCAGTGAGCCTAACAAGTTGTTTACTATCAAGTATACTTGGTAGTTGGCTTGGCTGAACAGGTAAAGCTAGTTAATCTCAGTTTGAAGCAGCCGCAATGTTGAAGTCTGTAGTACATGCATCGTCATTTCCTCACATGTGAAATTTCCAAGTTTGTCTTTTACACCCTTGTAGTCTTCTAATTTCCTGTCTGCCTATCACCTAATATATCATAATCTTGAGTGTAAAATACACTCGTGTCCTCTTAACTAACCTCTTGCTTAAGGTCCGCATATGAAACTATCCTCTTTTCAAGTGCTCACGTGGGAAATCAAGAACCCAACTATTTCATTATTCTGAATTTTTGCCTGGAGTCATGTCCGTACCAGGAGTCCAAGTTCCAATAACTGCATGCTATTGTGATGAGCTGAACCCAGACCTCCCTCGCGATGCATGCACCGCATGCTCTGTGTTTGGTCCTGGAGGGGGAGCATGTGATGGACATGCTATGGGACCAAAACAATCTGTTCCAGGCTCCCTGCCTTGACTGCACCGTGCTCTCTATTCTAGCGATAGTTCCTGGCAATATCACCTCTTTAAGATCATTTTCCAACAGCCACTTTTTCAAAAAATTCCAAGTGACCAAACTTTTTCTGACTATTTTCAGCAAGTTTTGTGATGCCTATTGAATCTTTTTATGCTCTTAACTATAAATAAACTCAAAATGGTTTCCAACCTTAGCGGGCATGTGAGAATGTTAAGTGCGAGTGTTAGAATTAGAATATTGAATGAATTAAGTTATTTAGTTGGATATTTTCACACATTGACAAATCTTTATATATGTTGTGTTTGACACCTACAAATAGGGTTCTAGTATATATATCTAAGAGAAAGCCTGGTACAATAATTTTCTTCAGTGTTAAGTTGGAACATTTATCTGTATTCTTTTTCGTAAATTCTAAATGTCTGAATGTCATTTAAATAAGAAAATTTTATAAATCCACTTAACTCAAATCTAAAGTATATTCATATAATTGTAACAAATATTATCAAGGGAAAACTGGAAGATAACTTCTACTTATTAAATGAGATCCACTGGGGTAAGAGCCTATTTGTGCTTGTACCAAGGTCTCGATTGGGAAGTTGATGAGTTCCTTATGTGCAAGATAACTAACGCTGTCCATGATCTTATCTTAGGGAATCCCGTGTCTAAACAATGCCTTTTGAGGTTCTAGTAGCTAAAGTAAAGATGGAGGAGTTCTTGTTTACCTGTTATGTTTGGAGCCTCCTGGTCATCTCTATGGTGCATTCACTCTAGGCTCTAACACTGTTAACTTACCAGGAGCCTGAGTATTCTGTGGCTTGAAGGTTTCTAGCCTGATTCGTCCCTGGAGGCCTTCTAAGCCACTGTCTCAACTTCTGGATGCAGAGAACATTTAGTCTAGTATCAGCAACTGGTGATATAACCTATTCCCAGTTCGATCTTGATCAGTCATTTTTTTAGAAATGGTAGTCAATGCAATCTGATGTGTCCGAACATTCTCCAACATCCAGATCATACTCTTCACTCTTGCTTTCACCTCTTCGAAAGGACGTAACATATTCCCAATCCTAGCGACAGTCGATGCTTTCTTTGGTGAAGTATTCCACAGAGTATCAAAGTAACAAAAAGTTGTTTCCACAGTCTGTCATTTGTTGTCTCTCAACCCTGCTCTCATTTCTGCTTATAGTACTTTTGCAGCTTATTTCACTTTAATGCCTCCACATTGCTTTTTAGATGGCTTTGCGAACTTGAACTTCTTAGTATTTACTAGTGTTTTTCAGTTGAATTATGCATGCCATGGATGTCTTATAGCTGAGAGAGACGGTAACATTATAAGTACACCTAAGTTCTTTGGCTTGAAGGGATCTTTTATGCTTGAACTTCAAGTTGAATATAATATTCTCATGGTGAAGTCTTGCTATGGTTTCCCCATGGAATTATGCATGCCATGACCAACTTATAGCTGAGCAAGACTGCAGCATGATAATTACACCTAAGTTCTTTGGCTCGAAGGGTGTCTTTATGCGTGAACTTCAAGCTGAGTTAAATATTCTCATGCTGAAGCCTAGTAGTTCCTATTTTACTGTTATTTTTTTACTTCATACTTGACAATTTGCCGTTTTGGTTCATGAGATACTTCACTAGTTTTTATTTGTACAAGTTACTTCTCCATTGCACATTAGTAATTTGCTTGCTTTAGTCTCTAACGGAGAGTTTGCCCACTGGTTATTCAGGCAAGAGACCATTCAGACTTTATCTGTCGCATGAAGGATTATATATCTCGGCAAGAATTCATAAATAGATCCATATCTGCACTTGACAGCCACTTTTCTGTGACTTCTCTGGAGCTTAAATCATTTGACTGTCCTGATGACACGAAGTTTATGCCCTCCTCTAGACTGCTGGGAAACCAAGAACTGGAGGAAAGTTTCGAGTCTGAATCTGGGAATGTCATACTTCAGTCACTGCTACAAGATAACAAGACCTTCGCTTGAGGTGCTACTGTATGTCAATGTACCTTAATTGGTTATTCGTCGAGGAATAATTTTCCCTCTTTCCATGAGTATTTTTGTTGGATTGGGCTCCTAATCTGATTGTGGTTGCCTACCTCCAACTCATTCATGTTGCTACTTCCTCGGATAAAATACTGGGAAGAAGTGCTACCTTTTACCATTGTGCGTTACAGGGGGCATAATTAAGTCTTTGTTTGTAAGCACATCGATTGAGCGTCTACATTATTAATTCACTGGACAAACCACCATCTCTACAGATACTGTTTGTAATCTGACCATTTCTCTCTCCTTAATTTGGTTGTGGTTTTATTTCTTACAGCAAAGGGACTCTGCTTAAAAATGTGAGCTGCCTAGACTTTGATTCCAAGAATTTGTTGTTGTTATGCGCTAGCTATGTTGCTTGGACTCTGCAAAAACATCACCGGATGTGTGTTGGATACTCCAAAAAGTAGTGCATTTTTGGATGATCTGACACTGGTGCGGCAACATTTTTGGAGAGTCCGCGCAACATATGTTAGGTAGCTGGTAGAGGTCTTCGTAGTCATTACCAGGAAAGAGAAAAATTTCAATTGTACACTACCTGTTGACTGGTAAGTTTTGCTTTCCAATAATCATTAGCTATTATGTTAGCAAGTACACGCACCATGCATGCCAATGTGACAATAGCATCATGTACAATATGAGCACCAGTCGTAGATTGAAATGATACAAAAGAGTAACTTCTTGCTTTGCTTGAATAAATACTGGAACATTCTTTTGCAATTTTGTTTAGATGCAAAATTTAAGATCTTCTGCGAAAGCTTTCTCTTATCCAGATCAACTTTCAGTGAGCTTCTCGACCATCTGGAAAGCAAATAGTCTCTTGATGATCTAGGAGAATAATTCGAGTAAGAATGCAGTTCTAGTCGTCCTGTACATTAGAGGTCACTTGTTTATAACAAAGCTCAATTCTTGATCAAAACCATTAGCTCATGATTGAAAGATAACAGTATCTTTGGCATAGTATCAAATTTGGACAATGGTGTTGTGCCATGGTTCTGAAAGGTGCTGCATCAGGTTATCAAATGGTCCTTGCAGTCAAATTGTGTACTATAAATCCGAAAAATGCCAACATTGCCAATCTCCCTGCAAATCCATTAGCTTGTTTCTATTAAGTCATACGAAGTCTTATAAAGAAATCAACAGGCTTATTAGTGACTTAGCATTAGCAATCTCCTTTAGCCTCCAAAGTGGGTGCAGAATTTAGGGATTGAAAACATCACCTGGATAACCAACTACATTAGGAGGTAATCCGTAATTCTTGAAGATAGGGTCTTGGTTGACGCTTCCTGGATTCTTGATTTCTTGCCAACAAATCTCATAGAAGAGGGAGAAGAAGTAAATAATAAAGAAGATGTTGATGATCTGCCTCTGTCCAAGAGGGCAGAACAATTGGAAAGGTTTATTGGTGCAGGTGTTTTGGCTGCTAAGAAAAATAAGAAGAGAAAACAAGAAAAAAAGGGCGAGTTCTGATTAATGGATGAACAAGATGTTGTTGTGTTTATAGATTTTGACATAGATGAAGTAGCTAAAAAAGAACAGGTTCTTCTGCTTCGAAAAAAAAAAGAGGAGGTATAATTTTGATGAGCTAGGGACCAACTCAAAAAGGAAGAAGGCGAGTTCCTTAACAACTGCAAGAAAGGGCCTAACAGCAGGCTTTTTGCGGGAAGTGCGAGTGTTAAAATGAGGTGGAGTCAGCTAAACCCCTAGGTAGGGAGGCATTGTGCTGAATCACATAAGTAAGAAGTCGAGATTAGAGTGGAAAATATATGTTTCTTGAGCATGTGCAGAAGCAAGTCTCTTCCAGTCAATAAACATAGTCCTTAAATCTTTTCGAGTCAAGTCCTATTTTGTTATGCTATCCTTTGTGTATTCTACTGGTTTAACATCTTTTTTTTATGGCATTTGAAGCAAGTTCTTGTTACTTTTGTTGGTTTGGGCCTAACAGGTTCAATATGGTATATACATAATTTTTTCTTGGTGTGATGGGTCTCTTAGGATGGATAATATCCTGAGATTAATGTTTAAGCTCTTGATTTATGTGCATGTTAGTGTAGCCCAATTGACCATGAGCTTGATATTGCTTAATTCTCACTTTTGACTCTATTGATGCTTTGTTATCGATGATGTCAACAGGGAAAAGTTAAGAATGTGCATTTCTACTGATCAAGGAACATGGTCTCTGTGTATCTATATTGCTGTGTTCTAAAGAAATATTTGTAGAAATGCTGAATTAGTCTGGTCAGGGGCGGCCCAACATTATTGGTGGCCTAAAGCAAAATCTTGATGAGGGGTCCTAATTTGTTAACAAAATAAATTTGTATATTTTTGTTTGAAATCTATTTTTTTTAACTTTTTAAAATGATAATATAGCTTATCCGATCCATTTAGATTCTCCTAATACATTATTGATCCTAATGCAAAATTGTTATAGGAACACTGTTTTATGAGGAATATACGTATTTAACAAAAATTAATTCTTGTTATCTTATTGAGTATACGGATCAGAGTATTATCTTTTACTTATAATATTTCCTACCCTCCAAGAACTCCCCACCTTGCTCTTGGGGTAACTGGAACTCACAACCTTTTGGTTGGAAGTGGAGAGTGCTTCCCACTAGAGCAACTCACTCTTGTCAAAAATAAAAGATATTTTTATACCCTTTAAATAAAAAAAATCAAATTTTATCCGGTAAAAAAAAAAATCAAAGATACCTTTATACCTTTTAAATTATTAAAATCTCAACTATCAGCGCTAGTCACAATTTCAAATTTTTTTTTTCTTTTTGTATTATGTTATTTACTTTTTAACATTAATACTCAATTTTTATACAAAAAAAATTAAAATTACTACCGGGGAAAGGGGGGCCCCAAAATTTTTAGGGGCCCTAAGCCATTGCTTGTGTTGCCTTACCCTTGAGCCGCCTATGAGTCTGGTTCTTACGCCTAGCCATCTATAGGGTTGAAACGAATGTAAGGTGAGTCCCTACAGTAGATTCATAATTTATAGCATGATTGAAAATCATGGGTAAAGTTTAAAGCGTGGTGTTAAACGACGGCAGTGGCAATAACGTACGTAAAGTTTTTTGACAGTATAGGTTTTGATCTATTGTTGTCATATTTGTGAATTGTGTTTCTAATTAGAAAGAAATAGAAAATAATAAATAGTTCGACTGCTGTTTTGTTCTTGCCGCTTTAGGTGTATTATAAACCTTATAAAGTAGGTTTGACCTAAAAGAGTGAACGAACTGCTGGTATCAATGTCACAAGATGTACCATAACGGGAGTCTGTTGATTGCCTATTTTGTGAGGAATAATAACGAAGGAACTTGACACACTTAAGAGGTATTTGTGGCGGAGGTGATGATATTTTCCTTTAAAAGGTCGGATAGAATCTTTTACTTGTCACAAGGATTCCTTGTTAAGTGATTGTTTTTGTTTTATGGCAGAGTCAATTTTAATTGAAATTATTGTGGGTGTGTGTGTTCTTGGCTTCTTGCAACGTGGGTTTCGTTGAAAGTGTGTTTCGACTTTTGACTAAAGTTTTGCCAAGAGAAGTTTTCTTTTTAAAAAAAAAAGGAAAGGGTAAAACCGTAAAAGTTTACATAATTCTTGGCGGCATGAATGCTTTCTGGTGTTTTTTTTTTTTTTTTGGGTAATGAAGTTATTCCATCGTACTTAAGAGTCATTACTATATGGGACTAATCTAGGATACAAAGATACAAAGTTCCAAACTTATCCAGTTCAAAAGTAAAAACAACAAAAAGAAACGGGGTGAAATGCAATATCGGTGTAGGCATATAAATTTTATTTAAAATTAAATTTATAAAATAATTTGGACTATATTTTAAATTCAAGATATATTGGTCCAAATAAATATTATGGGCTAATATATAAATGAATTAATTATATAAGTCCAATATATATGGATTAAATAAATAAGTTTTAATCCATTGGGCTAGCCCATTTAATTGGGCTAAAGTGATGAGCCCACTTCATTAAGCCCAAAATGTCATTTTTCTAGAGGCCCAGTTTGGTGTCACATGTCAAATGACGTGGTACGCCAAGTCAAACGGAAGAACCAATGGGATCATGCCACGTGTCAAAATGACAAGGTATGCCAAGTCGCACTAAAAGGCCAACGAAATCGCGCCACGTGTGCAAGTGACATGTTCTGGCCAATCAAATGTGGTCATGTCACACTTCAATATGATTGGTCGGAAAGAGTTTGTTCTTATCATAACTCTTCCCTTCCACAACTATAAATAGGGGTCTTCATAACTCAGAAAAGGGGACCAGAAGTTATAACAAGAAGCAAGGGAGAGCTCGTGGATCAAACGCCGCAAATTTCTCTACAAGTTTCAAGCTCCAAGCAATCAAGTTCAAGTTCAAGAAATCAAGTTCAAGCTCAAGAACGAAGAACGAATCAAGATCAAGTTCAAGCAATCAAGCTCAAGCTCAAGCTCAAGAACAAGATCATCGTTCGTGGCAACAAACATAAATTCAAGATCAAGCTCAAAGGCCCTTGAATTTATACTAGAAAAGTAGAATCAGAGGAATCATAGAGATTGTAACACTCAAATATTTGAAATAAAATACTACGATTGTTGCGATATTTTCGGTCTTGATTTTATTTTCTCGTCCCCAAATTTATTGTCTACAATAGGATTTCCAAAAATGTTTGATCTGCTTCCACTCTTGGCCAAAAGATCAGAGACTCCATTTGCTTCCCTTAAGACGCGAGTCACCGTAGGCTCCCCCGCTCTAGTTAGCATCCATTTGTAATTATTAATCAATTTTTTGGTATAGATAATTGGTGTTAGTAAGCATAAGGGCTATGCCTTCCATGTATATATTAGTTGCATGGGGAATAGACATGTTGAATCCCAGGACCCAATTACTATCGTTATTTCGAAAAACACCCTCAATCTTTTTCTGGGTTACCTATGCTCGAGCCATCAATGTTTAATTTGAAAAATCTCGCGTCTGGTGGTTTTCATTTTATGTAGATAGCGGTCCTTAAGAATGACTTCTTTTTTGAAGTCGTCAACAGTTCATATTCTATTGTGCTATTGACGATATGCTCTAACAAGAGTGTGATTTTTTTATTGTTGAAAATATAGTTGTTTCTGTGTATCCAAATGTGCTAGAGGGTGAAAGACAGGATGTCTGCCTTGTTTATGAATCTGTTGAATTTGGATTTTGATTGACATTGTAGTTTAACCCAGTTATGCATAGTAAAGTCGTTATGGGGTTGGTTTGGGTATTTATAAGAGCTGGCCAATTGATCCCATATTGGTTTTGAATGAAGATAGTTGAAGAACATAT
>MU677094.1:0-24189 GCA_026770625.1 Nicotiana glauca | reverse complement strand
AAAATAAACTAGAATAGAATTCATCATAAAAATCAAAAGAAAAGAAGAAAGATGTTTGGAGAAATCTCTCACAATAGTTTCCCTTGCAAAAGTACTCTAAAAATCAATACATGCCTCCTTTGGGCAAAGTCTAATGTTTTAAGTAGGGTTTAGGTCTAAAAAATTCAGTTTTTACACTTTGACCCCTGAAGTTTTCGTCGTCTGCCGTGGTTCTGCCGCGCTCGCGGTAGAACCGCGGCCAATCAACCTCTCTGATTCTCTGAGATTCCGCAGCAGCCTTCCACCGCGATTCTGCCGCGGTCGCGGTAGAACCACGGCCAAACAGTCCCTCTGAATCCTAAGTGCTGGGGTGACGTGACTGCAATGGGAATTTACATATTTAGCCTCTTTTCTCCAATTTTGACTCCAAAACTGCTCCTTAACCTTCCTTAGCCATTTATCACCTACAAATCATGAAAAACACTAATAAGAGCATTTTGTTATCATATTTATCATCAAAACAACATAAGAAGGTGATTATTTAAGGCGTGATTATAATCAAATTCATCTATTATCACTATGCCTAACACCGCTGTACAAAAGTTATCCGACTTTGAGAAAGATCATTTCATACTTGTTTTAGTTGTTTAGTATGAATAGCCAAAAAAGTAGAAGAAGGCAATACCATCAAGCTAAGTACTAACATAATAAGTTTCATACTATGTACATTCAATTGGCCGGTGCACAGCACGGGCATATCCCGACATCAATGCATGTATTATTTGCACAACTACAGCCTAACATAGGAGATTCAAGCACCAGCTTTCTACTTGTGTGAAGTAAATTATTGAAGGAAACTTTAATTTTATTTCAGGAGTCCACATTTCATATTTCACACATCTACTCGACGGCCTCTTGCCAAAGGGCAATGTATAAATGTGTTGTTTAGTCTCAAGATTTCCCATACATACCTATTAATGAATTTTAATTCACTTCCTAAAGGGAAACAAAAAACGAAGCAGTAAATCTAGGAAATGTGTAATCCATTGAATGCAATTAATCACAAGATGATTGCAATTTTTTGTCAGGGACACTAACTTGTAAATCCTTTTCATTCTTTAGCAGATAAAATTCACCTCTATCCTAAATAAGCTTTTTAATTCATAGTGCAACACAATCAATGTTATTTAATTTGGGTATCTAAAACTGTAATGTTGACTCTTAAAATAAACTGACTTTGCCTGCCTCATTTTTGTGCTCTTCTGAAGTGTAGGGAATATCCAAACCTTTACCCTAAGGCACAAGAGTTTAATCTCATTTTCGCAATGCACAATTCCTTTCTCTACAATCAGTTTTGCATATCATAACAACTCCTACGTAGTTATAAACCAATATACAGTATCATATTCGTAATTGGAAATTTTGTAGGAAAATAATGAAACTAAAGGAAATTAAACAATAGAAATCTTACCTGAAACCTCAGCTTCTTTGACTACCGTATTGAAGTAGAATTTTAGAAGTGGAACCAATGTCAGAGCACCCTTTTCAGGCATTAACATCACTTGTTTAACTCAACAGTAAGCGAAAGGTTTCACTCTGTTTGACTCGAAAGTTAATAAACACTTTACAATCAATACAATCGAAATAATTCAAGGGGTAAATCATAGCCAATCATAATTAATCACTGAATCAGAAGATAAACTCGAGACATAAAAGTAATCAATTATGGAATGACATAAATGAAATTTTATTCATCAAAGTAATTTGACCTGCCTCTCCTTGAAGAGGTTCAGGATCTTACATTGATCTTGTTTATTACTCCACTTGTGGAGTATAGCTTTCTATCTCTGATGTATTCAGAATTCTCCCTCAAAGTAGCTCAACGTGGCCTCTCACTAAAGAGGTTCATGATCTTATATTGATCTTGTTTATTGCTCCACTTGTGGAATATAACTTTCTATCTTTGGTGTAATCAGAGTTGTGTAGAAGTAGAAGCCCCCCTTGAGGGGTTCTCTTTTTTAGTATTTATAGTCTCAAGCTCTTCTTGCCCATCACGAGTGAGCCCAGGGTTTGGTTATGGAGATGTACCTTCATTTGTTTTAGGGGCAGCTGTCATGAATCAGAAGTCAACGGTGTTGGATATTTACCATAGATTGCTCGTGATGGGGTTAATCCTCTGCTTGCCGAATGATCGAATATTTACCAATACAGTTAGTCCCTCCGCTCGTCGGGGTCGCGCCTGTGTCGACTCCGACGGGCGGACATAGCGACGTAATTGGGGGGGGGGGGGTCCTTTATAATAAGGTTTTGGGAATCGAATTATTGATTAGCAAACGGAGTGTCTCTCCGCATGGCCGTTCGTAATAGCGCACGTTTTCATGAGAATGAACCGTTTCGTGCACGGTTATGCATTAATGGCGATCGTTGGGTTTTGTGCAGGCAAAATCTATTATTTATAACTAGAAAAGGTGTGTCATTTTGTTCTTTACACATTCGTTGCTCTTCTGAGAGGATTTTCGAGAAGCTTTTTCTTCTGTCAAATCGCATTTTTTCTATTCTTTCGATCATCATCATCATTGGTTTCTCCGTTTCCCTCGTCAAAATTCTTCTCTCTCTCGCTCGTGAATCGATTATGGCAGGTACTTCTTCTTGCAGAAATTGTCCGGCTAATTCTCCAGCGGTCGAAAATCCCACTCCGGCAAACAAAGAGTTAGATTTGGTGGAGGATGAAGAAATTCCTTCGGTCGACGAAATTCTACCTCGATCAGGAGATCAACTGATGGATTTCAGTGTACAGGGTAGTATAGAATAGGGAGATGTTTCTTCTCTAATGGGGGAAGTGGGAATAGCCCAAATGCGGGAGCGGTAGCGTATCCCACATTATGCTGAGATTTCTCTGGCGAAAACCGAGGACAGGGTGCAAATTAATCGTCGAGGGTATTGCTCGTTCTATGCTTACATCTTCCAGGTGGGGTGCAAGCTCCCGCTTTCAATGCTGATAGTGGACTTCTGCCGCAATTATGAGGTGTGCCTGGCTCAGCTTTATCCTTATCTTTACAAATTGCTCCTCATGTTCATCAAGTATCTGGAGCTAGCGGGTAGGGAGGTCACTTTGGAACATGTTCTCACTCTCTTCGCTCCCCAAAAAATTTGCGGCACCATGATTTATGCACGCCCGCGAGGTCAAAGAGTTTGATGGTAAGGCTGGACGACGAGGATATTTGTCACCCCTTTGATAATTTCTTCTATATTCGGACTGAGCATCTGGTGGCGGACCCAAGTGGATTCCCGGAAGTTTGGAACTTTGCACGTGAGACCTCGTTCCCGACTGGGCATCCGCCCTATTTCGTTTTTATTTATACCTTGTACTTTGGCTATTGATTTACCTTTATTTTTGTAGATGAAAAGTTGCCGCCGCCTCCCTTGGAGGGGATCCGAGACTGGGTTGAGGTAGTGCTTCCCCGTACTGCAGGCATTCGTACCTGGGCGGCTTTCTGGGAGAGGCATGGTCGCAGGCCCTTGACAGGTGGGACTTCGGGTCTTTTTCTTCTCTACTTCGTTTTGTTCTGACCACGTCTATTGATTTGTTTGTCTATTGTATCCAAAGAGGCCACGCTGTGTCAAAGCTCTACAATTGGCTTTCCGTCGGCTGGGTGCACTTGCTAGGCTAGCTGTTGTGCCTATGCCTCGTCAAGTACCAAGGGCAGCATCGGTTGAATCGTCAGCGACCGCGTCCCCACCTCGAGCTATGCCACAAGGGGAGAGGTCGTCAGGGCTTGTTCGTTCTCGGGCGGGTTCGCCTTCAAATGATGAGGAATATAGGCCTTCGCAGAAGCGGCGAGTGGCGTTTGTGGCGGTGCCTCCATCGGTGATCAACTTAGATTCTCCCCTGACGGATTCGGAGGGTGGTGCGGCTGCGGCACTCACTGGCGGGGAAAATGAGTTAGTTGGAGCTAAACCCGTTGGTTCAGGCCTCGGGAATATAGCTGCCTTGACGATCCCGTCCGAAGTTCCTGTTGCTGAGGCGAAGGGCCGATCATTACCGGCCGTCGTTGGAACTTCTGCTGTGCCATTGCCGGCTACGACAAGTTGTTCTACATCAGCGGCGATAGAGGGGGGAGGGACGCGGTCGAGGATGAGTGTGAGTCTGAGTCTGAGTCTGATTTGGACCCTGACGACGTTCGTATATTTGATGAGGGTGTCACCAATTCTACGGTGCAGGGGGGGGCCCTCTTTATTGAGGTCCCCTCATATTTGAATTTGTTAACTGAAGGAAATAGCTTGGTGTCGCAGTTCGAGTTGTTATGTTCGGAGGCCAAGAACGCGTCTTTGAAGAGCGTTTCGGATATTGAAGTGATGGACGAAGTGGCCGTGATGGGCCTTAGGGTACGTAATGCGTCTCTAACTACTTATTCCCTTTCCGTTTTAGCCTTTTCCTTAGCCTTGCCTTTATTTTGTTTTGCAGACTTACTTGTTGGAGGTGGAGAGCATCCGCAGAGCCAAGGTTCGCTTGAGGATATTTCTGTAGATGCTGGGGAAATATTGTCGTTACCGTGATCGGTGCCGAGGGTTACGCGACCGTTTACGGAATGTGCCCGGTAATCGAGCTTTGGGTGAGGGGTTGGCGAAGCGGGACCAACAGCTGTTGTAGGCTCTCGACGGTAAACGTGCTCTTGAAGTGCAGATTCGTCGGAAGGACGAGGAGCTTGAGGTAGGAAAAGGAGTTGCGGCTGAGTGTGCGTACCTGGAGGGCAGGCTGAGGGAGATGGAGTTGGAAGCTGAACAGAGCCAGATCAAGGCAGCGAAAGCGGCTGCGGAATGGAGCAAAAAGCTGGAGGAACTAGAGAGCGAAGTTGCGGCCTTAAAATTTGGGGAAAAGGGCTACTCATCGAGAGCCGTAGTGTTGGAGGAGTCGATTCGTGTGCATGAGTCCCGTCTTGAGTCAGAGAGGGAGACGAAGGCCCTTAAGGAGGTAGGGCTCGAGGAGCGTATTAGTGTTCTTTAGCAGGATGCTTAGGTTATGTTGGACCGGGTTGCGGTTTTGGAGGAGGAGAACCGGCGACTGCAGAACCAGGCTGGTTCATCTCATATTGCCATTTCCCCCCAGGTTCATGAACTCTGGGTCTATGCCGAAGCTCAACGAGATGTTTACATGAACTTATTTGAGGCGGGTGTCATAATCGAGACCGTTTTCGAGGTGGCACGCCAGAATGCTCGTGCCGACTGTGGCTATGATGTGGTGACACCAGAGGCCGACGACGACGTGAGTGGCGGTGATGGCGCCGGGTAAGGAAGAGATTTGCTATTGTTGTTCGTTGTTTTTCTTTATATTTCGTTCGTCGATTGGTGCTCGGTCGTTTCTTGTGGTTTTCTATATTTTTCTCTTGTCTCGACCGACTGTGACCGGGTGTGAGTGGGGAGTACCCGCGTTCTTAACTCTGTTGACTATTGTACTCTTTATTTCATCGTTTGTCTTGTTTTCGTTCTGTTTTCCGTTTCCCTCCTTTTCTTTTACAGATATATTTGGAAAGGCGATCAGCCTTGAGGCCGTTATGTCCATTTTGGATTGATGACGATGTCCTCTCGGCTTGACCTGACTGGGGGAATGCGGTCACCTTGTATTGATGGCAACTGATTTTTCTACATCCCGGCCCTGTTGCGGCTGAGGTCGAATTTGATGAATTTGAAGGTGATGGCACTTAGCTTGAACCCTAGTTTGACCAAGGTTGGAACTGATATACTTTGGTAACGAAGGCACTTGCCTTGAGTCCTGATTCAACCGAGGTCGAACCCGTTATATTTTGATGTCGAAGGCATGTGGCCTGAGTCCCAGTTCAACTGAGGTCGAACCCGATGCATTTGATGGCGAGGGCGCTTAGCCTCAGTCCCGGTTCGACTGAGGTCGAGCTCGATGCATTTGATGGCGAGGGTGCATAGCCTGAGTTCTGGTTCGACTGAGGTCGAACCTAATAAATTTGGTGGCAAAGGCGCATAGCCTGAGTTCTGGTTCGATTGAGGTCGAACCTAATACATTTGATGGCGAAGGCACGTGGCCTGAGTTCCAGTTCAACAGAGGTTGAACCTGCAATATTTTGATGGCAAAGGCACGTAGCCTAAGTCCCGGTTCGATTGAGGTCGAACCTGCTATATTTTGATGGCGAAGGCACATAGCCTGAGTCCCGGTTTGATTGAGGTCGAACCTACTATATGTTTGATGGCGAAGGCACATAGCCTGAGTCCCGGTTCGATTGAGGTCGAACCTAATAAATTTTGATGGCGAAGGCACGTATCCTGAATCCCAGTTCAACTGAGGTTGAACCTAATACATTTGATGGCGAAGGAGCATAGCCTGAGTCTCGGTTCGATTGAGGTCGAACCTACTATATTTTGGATGGAGAAGGCACGTAGCCTGAGTCCCGGTTCGATTGAGGCCGAACCTGCTATATTTTGATGGTAAAGGCACGTAGCCTGAGTCCCTGTTCGATTGAGGTCGAACCTGCTATATTTTGATGGCAAAGGCACGTAGCCTGAATCCCATTTCAACTGAGGTTGAACCTAATACGTTTGATGGCGAAGGCGCATAACCTTAGTTCTGGTTCGACTGAGGTCGAACCTAATAAATTTGATGGCGAAGGTGCGTGGCCTGAGTCCTAGTTCAATTGAGGTTGAACCTAATACGTTTGATGGCGAAGGCGCATGGCCTGAGTCCCAGTTCAACTGAGGTTGAACCTAATACGTTTGATGGCGAAGGCACATGGCCTGAGTCCCAGTTTAACTGAGGTTGAACCTGCAATATTTTGATGGCAAAGTCACGTAGCCTGAATCCCAGTTTAACTGAGGTTGAACCTAATATGTTTGATGGCAAAGGCCCATGGCCTTGGCCCCAGTCCTGGCTCGAGACGGCCCTGTGCTGGTTTCTGGCCTGACACCGCGTTAGGGGTGAAGGAGATGCTTCACACTTCTGTTATGAGCGAGAGGAGGGGTGAACTCCTTTTTATTGTCCGATCATTTTCGGATCTCAGTTTCCTTTGATGCATTTGAGTATTATGCGGTCGATATGCTTCCTTTGGCATCGATTCCAGGGAAAGAAAAAGCTATGAATCGTTTGACTCGAAAGTTAATAAACACTTTACAAGCAAATACAATCAAAATAATTCAAGGGGTTAATCATAGACAATCATAATTAATCACTGAATCAGAAGACAAACTCGAGACATAAAAGTAATCAATTATGGAACGACATAAATGAGATTTTATTCATCAAAGTAATTTGACCTGCCTCTCTTTGAAGAGGTTCAGGAACTTACATTAATCTTGTTTATTACTCCACTTGTGGAGTATAGCTTTCTATCTCTGATGTATTCAGAATTCTCCCTCAAAGTAGCTCGACCTACCTCTCCCTAAAGAGGTTCATGATCTTATATTGATCTTGTTTATTGCTCCACTTGTGGAATATAGCTTTCTATCTCTGGTGTAATCAGAGTTGTGTAGAAGTAGAAGCCCCCCTTGAGGGGTACTGTTTTTTAGTATTTATAGTCTCAAGCTGTTCTTGCCCATCACGAGTGGGCCCATGGTTTGGTTATGGAGATGTCCCTTCATTTGTTTTAGGGGCAGCTGTCATGAATCAGAAGTCAGCGGTGCTGGCTATTTACCATAGATTGGTCGTGATGGGGTTAATCCCCTACTTGCCGAATGATCGAATATTTACCAATACACACTCAATAGCATATGAAATACAACAAACAGACCCAAATCCAGTCTAATCCCAAGAAAAAAAAAAAAGAAAAAGAGAAAAAGAGAAAAAAGAAGAAGAAGTAGCATCAAACAGTAACAATAGCATATGGAATATGCGAAAAAATAAACACAAACCTAGACTTTATGGGTAGAAACCTTCTTTCAACTCAGTACTTATCAGCATAGCAGCACAACATATAAAAAATCATATTCTTCTCCTCTAATTCTTTTCTACCGATCCTTCTATCTCCTAGAGTTTAATTATCCACATAAATCAGAAGAACAAAAACAAATTTAGGTCATGGACATTCGAAAATACGTCCTCATGGTGGTTTCATATGAAAACTAATGAATGTGTTGAAGATTATGATTTTTATCCTTTTCTACCAGCTTGATCCAGAAGTAGATAGCACCTCCTAAAGGTTCTTTCACATGACAACTGATGGATGTGGGGACACGATCAGACCTTGGATCCCCATATCGGGAGTTTACAGAAACAAAGGACTTATGAGAATTTCTTTACTGACATTTATCATCTTCCCCAAAAATTATCAAGCTAGGGTTTTTAGTCTTGTTTCTTTCTTTCCCTTTTTTCCTTGAAGCACTTCTAACAGTTTGACTATATGGTCCTTCAACATGTCCCTGCAGACAGACTGTCAGTTACAAACTATTTATAAGATAAATTGGACATCTGATCCATAGTAGAACGATAATTACAATTTAAAACCATATCAACCAAATATGCAAGACTCACGTTATTAAAAACCTTTTGTTGTACTCTTTTGACAGATCCACGAAGAAAACTACATTGTACATTATCACCACAAAATTTTACCAAATCAGTAGACGAACTATTATGTACATTATCACCGCCCATTATCCTGCATATATTTTTAAAAGAAAGTAAAGAATGACATTATATAGAATTTTCTCTTACTAAAATAAATTTATATAGAAGTTCTCAAGATCAGAGTTTTACCTATTTTTAACAGGAATTATAACTGTAGTAGGTTTTGGCAAAGGATTTGATTTCTTCACTTTACGGTTTTCCATTTTTTCTTATGGTTAGAAGCACCAAGTATTTCGTTGATTTGCTTCGGCAAGGAATTCAAGTTTTCGTCCTCTAGGAGCTAATACTTTGTACAGTCATGCAAGAGAAATAATCATGATTAATGTGATGACCCAAAAGATCATCACTTGTTTTTAAATTAAATTTTGTGTTTCAAGGACTTAAAAACTCTTTCAGCATCAGCTCGATTTGAGTGCGCAGTTCGGGTGTGTAGCCGAAAGTCTATATGTGAAAATCTGTGAAAAATGATAAAATTTAGCCTTAAAATGAATTAAGTTGACTTCGGTCAATATTTCGGGTAAACGGACCCGGACCCATTATTTGATGGTCCCGAAGGGTCCGTAGGAAAATATGGGACTTGGGCGAATGCCCGGAATCGAATTCCGAGGTCCTAAGTCCGAGAAATGAATTTTTGAAAGAAATTATTTTTTGAAAAATATAAAGGTTTTTGAAAGTGAAATGTTATGTGAAACTTGTGGTATTGGGCCCGTATTATGGTTTCGGAGCCCGGTACAGGTTCAATATGATTTATATGTGCTGTCGGTAAAATTTGGTAAGTAACAGACTTGAAACGACGTGAATCAGATAGTTATTGAAAAAATTGAAAATTTGAAGTCTTGAGAAAGTTTCATGATTTAATGCTAAATTCATAGTTGTTGATGTTATTTTAGTAATTTGAATGCACGAGCGAGTCCGTATGAAGTTGTTAGGGTGGTGTGCATGTTTGGTTTGGAGCCCCGGGGGCTCGGGTGAGTTTTGGATAGGCCACGGGGTGAAATTTTGGACTTAAGGAATTGCAGGCCTGCAGGCCTCGGATTTCCCAACCTCCCTTCGCAATTCCCAGTTTGGCGCAATTCCCATAACTGCAGCCTGCAACTTTTTATACTTAGCCGAAAAACAACCCCTTTTCACATCTTTTTAAAACAAAAAATCCCTAGGGCGATTTTCCAAGAACAACTCTTCTTCCAAATCGATTGTAATTCAATTTTTATTAGTTTTCTTTAATCATTAACATCTTTTAATATGATTTCAACTCAAAATCAATGATTTTCATGGGAAAAATTGGGTGTTTTGGATAGAGCCTAGGGTTTTTCAAAAAAAGAGAATTTGGACCTCGATTTGAGGTCCGATTTTAAAATAAATTATATATTTGAGTTCATAGGTGAATGGGTAGTCAAGTTTTGGTTCGAACCTCGGATTTTGACCATATGGGCACAGGAATAATTTTTGACTTTTTGGGAAAGGCTTTAGAAAACTTATTTTCATGCATTAGAAATTGTTTATTTAGCATTCATTGATGTAATTAAGTAACTTGTGACTAGATACGAGCGAATTGTTGGTGGAATCACGAGGTAAAGCTATAGTTGAGGCTTGAACTAGGTTCGTGGTATTGAGGTAAGTGTTTGGTCTAACCTTAGCTTGAGGGAATAAGAGTTTGATCTTGTATGCTACATGTTATGTGTTGAGTACGACATATAGGTGTGGTGATGAGTATCTATACGTTGGTGTCGAGCATGACCGTGAGTCTTAAATTAAAATTTATTGTGTTACTGAGAACTACTACGAATGCCTAAGTTGTTGACTCTCTGTGTTGAGCAAGGTTTATAATTATTCTCGTAGATATTACTCGTGGTTGAGAATTTGTGTTAGTTGAGGTAGTGGATGTTGGAACAAGTTTGGTTATAGCTGATTTTACCTTGCCAGGATGTGTTCATTCTTATTGTTGACTCCCTTGTCGGGATAGTATAGTTCTTATTGATCCCTAATTGGACTCTTGTTAGGGTTGATGTTGACTGTATATTTGGATCGGGTTGCACGCCACAATAATGACATATTTGGATCGGGTTGCACGCTGCAATAACGATATATTTAGGTCGGGTTTCACACCGCAACAATGAGATGTTTGGATCGTGTCGCACACTTCAACAATAATATGATTGGATCGGGTTGTACGCTGCAATAGTGATAAATGATATTGATCGGGTTGCACACCACAACAGTGTTGTTTTATGTTGGGATCAGGTTGCGTGATGCAACAATTATTGGTACAAAGTATTTCTGGATGGAATATAAGTTCCTCATTGTTTTGTTGTAAATTCTAAGTTGTCCTTGTGCCTTGTTCTTGATTTACTGTTGAAACTGATACACCCCGTAGCATGCCCTCCCATCTTTATTGGTTTATGTCTGTTTATATTCCGTTGTACATTATATAACTGCACAGGTTTATTTGGTAGTCTGGTCCTAGCCTCATCATTATTTCGCCGAGGTTAGGCTAGGCACTTACCAGCACCTGAGGTCGGTTCTGCTAATACTACACTCTGCACTATTTTGTGCAGATCCCGATGTTGCAGATTTCGAACGCAGTGAGGTTTCAACTTTCTACCTACCAGGCGATCCGAGGTAGTCCTGCAGGCGTCCGCAGGCCTTGGCGTCACCCTCTATCTATTTTCCTGCTTCTCTAATGTAGTTCTAGAGACAATATTTTGTTATTTCTTTCAGACCCATATCTCTTAGACAGTTTGTGAAGTTGTGACACCAAATCTTGGGTGCATTTGTTATGGGATGGTATTAGTAGTACTGTTAAACTTGAAATTTATTTCTTCTGCATGTTAAATTATGTTACTATAAATTGTTGATGCTAGGTCAATAAAACGAAAATGAAAAATAGGTTAAATAGTTTAGTTAGTTACCTCGCCTAGCTTTCACTAGTAGACGCCATCACTGTCACACCTCCTTTTTTCCACTACTACACCCCATGAAGGTTATAATAAAAGGAGTTTTTCCAATTAAAGGACAATCGAAACGAGATTCGTTTATGAGGAGATTCTGAGTCGCCACTTGGGAAATTTATGGTGTCCCAAGTTACTGGTTTAAATCCCGAATCGAGGAAAGGGTTTGACTCTGTATTACGGTTGCGAACCAGAAATCCGGGAAAGGAATTCTGTTAACCCGGAAGAAGGTGTTAGGCATTCCCGGGTTCTGTGGTTCTAGCACGGTCGCTCAACTGTCATATTTAGCTTATTTATTTGATTTTAATACATGTTTTGACCTATATGTTTTTAACTTTGAACCGCTTTTATTATTATTATTTTAAAAAAATTGCAACGTCGTGAAAACATGTCTCGAATAGCGTCACATAAATGCACCCGTAATTTTTGACACATTTCGACTTCTTTGAGATTTGGAATTGGGTCATATAAATGTGCACCCAAGTTTAGGAAGGTAGTGTTATTGAAATACGTGCCTAAAGAGACTAATGCGTTATTATCTTTGGGGAAAGCCGTGAAGTTTGCTAAACGGCCTATCCCGAATTCTAAGTATTTTAAATAATATTTATTGAGGCCCCACAATTTTGTATTTTATTTAGCGAGACTCATCTCATTTTTATTTGAAAGGGAAAACTTAAAGTAACTGTGATTTTCTATTTATTTTTCTCTAAAAAAAACCTAATTAATTAGCCTAACACAAGCCAAGTAAAAATTTCGAGCTAGGCATGCCATTAGGATCAAAGGTTAGCCCCAAAGAATATGACTTGAGGCCTCAGTCCACAAATAAAACTGGCCAAACGTAGGCCTCGACCCAGGACCAAATGAGAAGGGCATTTATAATAGGACCTGGGCCCTCGTCAAGCTCAACTGGTTTCAAACAGGCTATTGAGCCTAAACTAATATACTATGCAGAATTCTAGTTCAAACAATGAGGACATGCTAAATTACTTCAAATTGTTCTAACATGCACTCACTGAATAGTGATAAGGAAGAGCAATGCATTACTTGTTCACATTAACAGGAAAGTGAGCTATTAAATACAACTAATGGCGAAAAAGCAAATGAAAAGGCTAAGTGTACTTGATTACTTCACTAATACTAAGGTGAACAAATTAATAACCTGAGCTCACACTTTATTCATATTGACAACTAAAGTAATCCACTAGCAATCTATTAGTTTTAACTAACTACTGCAATTCAAAGCTGTTGGATATGTACATTCAACTTGAAATCAAAATCAACATTATTTCGGATTTTGTATTTTTAAAGCAAAATGCTAAACAAAGCAAGTACTAATTATACTGAAGCTACAGCTCTACGGTCACCAATTAAAACAATCCAAAACAATCCAGATACAGTCCATATGAATGAAACAGTCGTAACGGTCCTGAAGTGGTTCTAATTAATAGCATTAATACAATCAAACAAATAATATGCATAACTACTCATCAATTGATCGATTACAGCTATATGTATCCAAACGAGTATAGATCTGGCAACGTGGTTTCATTTCATTTCAAGTTGAGACTGCATCAGGGTGATTTCAAGCGTGTACCCGAGATATGAGAATACAATGAAGAAGAAGAAGATCAGCAGCAATACAGAATTCAACAGCAATTCAGGAGCTAGCCCAGCAACCAGTAGCAGAACAATTAACACAACAATAATTTTCGCTACTGAACCAACCAAAACCAGCTGGAAAATACTCAAAACAACTCGAAACTGACCCAAAACCACTTGAAATCAAGCCTCATGAACCTCTGGAATTCGAGTCATTAGACCTTGAACCAACAAATATGAATGAAAAAATCAAAATTATTCTACCACATTCAATGGGACAGTCCTCTTTTCAATTTCTTACTACATTTCTATTTTGTTTTTTTTTAAAATTTTTCTATGGTTTTTGGCTTTGAATTTTTTGAACTTCTACTTTTCAGATCTTAAATTGAGGAAGAATTTTTTTGGGGGAAATTTTTTTTAGAGTCAAAAACTTCCGTAACAAGGCATGGGAATGCCCTTTTATAGGCATAAATGGGGCTTTTATCAGATTTTGTAATATCCTAGTCCCTCTTTATTTTCATATTAGTCCCTTATTTTTTTAACTTTTTATCCAAGTTAGTACACTTATTTTACTTAAATCTAAACTAAAGCCCCTCTTAGAAGGTCCTAGGTGATTCTAGTATTACCCATAACATTTTTATGCAACTCTAAACGCCTAAACTACCCCTAAACTTCCCTGAAATTATTGAATAGCCTAACTGAGGTTCAATCTCTATTATTCCTAAAATTGGTTAACCATACTAACTGGTTTTTAACGCTTCTAATTGGCCATGGTTAATTAACTACCAACCTATAACCCAATCAGCTATATCCAAACAGGTTTAACGACTCTAAAACATCAATATTACCAAACCATAGATCAAACAAGATTAATCAATCAACTACTAAACTAAAAAAATAACATAAAATCAATTATTAAAACTTCAACTAATCCCTAATCAAATTACAACCAAACGAGTAGACTATTATTATCATAAAGCAAATACACCGAAATAACAAGAAATCCAATTAAAGTAACAATTGATTGCTTGAACTAATTAGACTGACATTTAATATTTAAAATAACAGAATAAAACAACCATCAGACAAAAATTAAACTAAACTAAAGAAAATCAAATCAGTACCGAAATTAAACAAAAGAAAAACTAATCAGAAAGTTAAGAGAGGTATTCATTTTCTCAGTCAGAAGAAGAAGAAGGAACTTGAAAAGACGAAAACGAGGACTCACGGCTTGACTCGAACATTCATACCGCCTCTTTGATTCAAAATTTTAGCGTCTTGGGCATGACTTGAACATCAGTGACAGTGAATTCTCCATGATGGGAGTGAGGAGGTGACATAGTGTCAATTTGAAGAGGTTTTGGGAAAATTAGGGTTTTGGCGAAATCTTTGATTTAAAATTCGACGGGCCTGGGAGTGATTCGAAGAAATCTATGATAAGATATGGGAAATGGAAAAGAAGGGGAAATTAGGGTGTTAATTTGGACAGATTTCGACGAAGTAACGTTTTGGTAGGAGAGTTTCGATTGAAGATTCGAAACGTTTGGCCGGGATTTGAGTAAAATTATGTTGGGGTTTGGAAAGAGGAGAGTGAGGGGGGTTCTATGGTGTATTTTTGGGCGAAAAAGGAGCATCGTCGCCGACGGAGGCGATTTCGGCAGGCGGCGGACGGCAGTGGATGGCGGATATACGATGGGGTGACGGTGGGCGGCGGTGCTGTTATAGGAGATGGGGGAAGGGTACGAGGAAGATGGGGTTTCTCTAGGGTTTGATAGAAATTTTGGATAGTTTTAGTAATTATGATGAACAAATCTGGGCCGTTAGATATGAGGGTATGGACGGTTATGATCGATTTGTCAAAAACGACGTTATTTTTGTTATGGGGGGAACTGGACCGGGTAAGGGCATCGATTTGGGCCATTTTGGCCGGATCTGGGGGGTTTTTGGTTTGGGCTAAGCCAATTTTAGCCCAATTTTATTGAGACTACTCTCTTTTTTAATTTTCAAATTCCATTCTTTCCTTTCCTTTATTTTTCTATTTTTATTTATTTATTCTACTTATTTTCTTTGCAAAATTAACAAAACCTAATTTAACTCCCAAACTAATTAATTTAAAAAGAAAATGAACTAAATCCTAATTTTAAAAGAAAAATTAAGCAAAAAATGAAATGAAAGAACAGAAAAATGTAAAAGATTTATTTTTGATTATTTTTTCTCTTATTTTAGTAATATTAATTAACTAGCCAAACTAAAAATGTATAATCGAATTTTAAATGCAAATGTACTATTTTTATACCTTTTTTATGAATTATGGCAACTAAAATGCACAAAAAAATGCAAACAAGGCACAAAATTATGCAATTAATTCAAATAATAAAGAAAAAAAATCCTAATTCTGAGGAATTTATAGGAGTAATTTAAGCGTGGCAAAAATCACGTGCTCACAGCTGCCCCTCTTTGCTCGAAGACACAAAGGGTTTTTGGGTAAAGATAAATGAGCACCATGAAGGATTTTTTCCTGCTCAGCACTCCATGAGAAGTATTTTAAAAATCGTCTGACCGAACCCTGCTTCAAAGGTTGCCTATATATCCTTGGCTATAAAGGAATCAGGTCAGTGTAGTTTTGGAAGGTATGGTAGCTGGGACTACCAGGAGCTGTGATTCCACTACTGTTGCTGCTGCTACTGTTCGCTGACCTCCTTATTACACCATGTCAAAATAAAAATAAACTAACCTAAGCTATGATCTATGAACTACAAAAGGTCCTATCTATGTCTTAAAACTTGTGTTGTTGCCTCGCATTGTGATATGTTGTGTTATTCCTCCGAGTAATGTTTGACTGCTGAAATTTTGAAATACATGCCTCTATTCTCCAGGCGGGCTCCTGATTGCTGAACTTGAAAAGTATTCCCTTGTTCTCCAAGCGGGCTCCTGAGTGCTGAACTTGACAAGTATTCCTTTGTTCTCCATGCGGGCTCCTAATTGCTGAACTTGAAAAGTATTCCGTTGTTCTTCAGGTGGGCTCCTGATTGCTGAACTTGAAAAGAATTCCCTTGTTCTTTAGGTGGGATCCTGATTGCTGAACTTGAAAAGTATTCCCTTGTTCTCCAGGTGGGCTCCTGATTTCAACAAAATAGACAAACAAAGAAAATTTTCCGCCCCAGTTTGATGGCTGGGCACATCATGTTACCAAATATCAAACTTGAAAGCTAAATTTTGAATTGCGCTTCCCTTGTTTTCCAGGTGGGCGCTTGACTTCTGAACTTGAAAAGTATTCCCTTGTTCTCCAGGTGTGCGCCTGACTGCTGAAATTGAAATGTATTCCTTTGTTCTCCAGGTGGGCGCCTGACTGCCGAACTTGAAATGTATTCCCTTATTCTATCGGTGGGCGCCTGACTTCAACAAAGTACACAAACAAAGAAAATTTTCTGCCCTAGTTTGATGATTGGGCGCGTTATGTTACCAAATATTAAAACTTGAAAGATAAATTTTGCATTGGACTTCCCTTGTTCTCCAGGTGGGCGCCTGACTTCTGAACTTGAAACGTATTCCCTTGTTCTCCAGGTGGGCGCCTGATTGTTGAAACTTGAAATGTATTCCCTTGTTCTCCAGGTGGGCGCCTGACTGCTGAGCTTGAAATGTATTCCCTTGTTCTCCAGGTGGGCGCCTGACTTCAACAAAATACACAAACAAAGAAAATTTTCTTGCCCCTGTTTCAATCAAAGAAAAATGTGTTAATATAAAATGGTGGTTAGTTGCTGGCATTCTTGCTGGGTATGTCCCTGCTGCTAGGCTCTACTCCGACTTGCTTCCCTGGACTTTCCTTAAACCGCCTCGACTTCCTGACTGACTTCCAACTCCTGAATTTGATGACCCAAGTGTTTTATCCCATATTGCTATTTTTGTGTCTCTGACACGACTATCTGATCGATCCGCCAATAAAACTTCCGGTGGTCCTTTGTGTCTTGCTTTGCCTTTTGACATCTTTGATATGTTCTGGCCCTGTGGTGCTTTGTAACTGGGAAACTGGTAGTTAGCCTTCACATTCCCCCTTTTGTTTTGAACATAACTGACACTGAAACATCTTAAAGACAGATCTTGAAGGAATGAAATGCAATTACCCCGAGGGTTAAGGATAGAGAGAATCCAAGAACAGATGATTTGTAATGCAGAAGGAAGAGAAGAAGACTTATCTGGGTGGAACAGCTGGTACCACTGGTCATGCCATGCATTTTGGATTAACCGGCCCAGTCTTGTCCAACCAATCACCTTTTAATTGCCACCTTTGCTACTCCGGACTTTCACAACATGATTTTTCAAACAAACTCAAACCTTACCCATCTTGCAATGTCTTGAGCATCCTTCAACCACAGACTTGTCTCATTTTCCCATATGAAAAACTCACCTTCACCTTACGGTGCCCGTGAGGGTCTTCACCAGTAAGACTCTCTCATTTTTGATTTCTCTCAACTCACTTTGCCTTACGGTGCCCGTGAGGGTTTTTACCAATAAGACTCTCTCATTTTGATTTCTCTCAGCTCGCGTCGCCTTACGGTGCCCGAGAGGGTTTTCACCAATAAGACTGTCTCATTTTTATCATTTTTCTTCCTGTACAAGAGTGTTTCCCCTGACATGAATCACTTTTACTTGCTCGTATTGGCACCTCTTGAAGATTGATCAAAAGGTCTTTCTTTGGACCGTAATGCAGGCTTTTGGATGAGGTTAGAAAGAAGGGTATCAAAGGCTCAAAACAATCTAACAGGGGTTCAAAGTCACAACTTTCGGAATCAAATTTCTCACGACAAACACAACTTCTGCCCCAGTTTCTTTCTTGGGGACTTTTGGGATTTTATTTTGGTGTGACTGAACCCCAAGGAGAGGCTGCCTACGTATCCTTTCGGGATCAAGTCAAACGTAGTTCAGGTCATAAGATTATTTCGGTGTTGCGATCTTCCCCTTTCATCCACTTTTCTTTTCTTTCTTTTTCATTTTTCTTTTTTTTCATTTTTCATTTTTTTTCATTTTTCTTTTCTCTTTTTTTTTTCTTTCTTTTCTTTTCTCTTTTTCTTTCTTTTCTTTTCTCTTTTCCTCTCTTTTTTTTCTTCTTTTTTTCCTTTTCTTTTCTTTTGGACTGTGTTTTCTTGTTTCTCCGCTGATTTTCCCTGCTCGGGCTCCCGAGTTTTTATTGATTCCGAAAGAGGGGTACGAAAGAAAATAAATGAGGCTCAAAAAGGGGTAACAAAGGATAATGTTTTTGGATAGCAGAACGAAATGCCTTCGTCATTTCAATCTCAAAAATATACCAAATACAATAAAGTACAATTAAACAAAGAAATCATACATAGTATCGCTTAACTGCATCAGAGTGGATAGCCATTTCTACACATTTTCCTTCCACATCTATCAAATATAATGCTCCATTGGACAATACTCGGGTTACAACAAATGGCCCCTGCCAGTTGGGGGCGAACTTTCCCTTTGCTTCAGTCCAATGAGGTAAGATGCGTCTCAACACCAATTGCCCTACTTCAAATTTCCACGGCCGTACCTTCTTGTTATATGCTCTTGCCATTCTCTGTTGGTACAATTGTCCGTGACATACTGCGGCCAATCTCTTTTCATCAATCAGACTCAATTGTTCCAAGCGGGCTTTGACCCATTCAACATCATCAATTTCCGCCTCAGCGATAATCCGAAGGGATGATATTTCAACCTCTGCGGGTATCACTACCTCGATATTGTATACCAATGAATAAGGAGTCGCCCCTACTGAAGTGCGGACAGTAGTGCAATAGCCTAACAGTGCGAAGGGTAACTTTTCATGCCATTGCCTGGTCCCTTCCGCCATTTTCCGAAGTATTTTCTTGATGTTCTGGTTAGCTGCTTCAACTGCTCCATTTGCATTAGGCCGATATGGGGTGGAATTATGGTGCGTGATCTTAAATTGCTGACATGTATCCGCCATCAGATGGCTGTTAAGATTGGCACCATTGTCCGTGATGATGACCTTCAGGATTCCGAATCGACAAATGATATTTGAATGCACAAAATTGACCACTGCCTCCTTGGTCACGAATTTGAAAGTTTTTGCCTCAACCCCGCTACCAGAATAAACCTGTGCCCATTTAATGCCGCTAGCTCAATCAGCCCAATGACATCCATCCCCCACGCAACGAAAGGCCATGGTGCCGACATTGTATGCAATTCAGATGGTGGAGAATGAATCAAATCTCCATGTACCTGACATTGATGACACTTGCGCACGAAATTGATGCAATCCCGTTCAATAGTAAGCCAATAATAACTAGCTCGGAGAATCTTCTTTGCCAATATATACCCACTCATATGAGGTCCACAAACTCCCACATGTACCTCGGTCATGATAACTGTAGCCTGTTTAACATCTATGCATCTCAATAAACCAAGATCTATAGTTCTCTTGTACAACACTCCTCCATTGAAGAAAAATCCACTTGCCAAGCGTTGAATCGTTCTTTTTTGATCCCCTGTGGCCTGTGCGGGATATACTCCCATCCTGAGGTATTCTTTAATGTCATGGAACCACGGCTCACCATCGAGTTCTTCTTCTACCATATTACAATAGGCACGATGATCTCGAACCTGAATCTACAAAGGGTCCACATAAGCCTTATCTGAATGATGCAACATTGACGTCAAAGTGGCCAAACTGTCGGCAACTTCAGTATGAATCCTTGGAATATGCCTGAAATCTATTGACTGAAACTGTTGACAAATTTCATGCAAACACTTCCGGTATGGTATGAGCTTTAAGTCTCGTGTCTCCCACTCTCCCTGAATCTGGTGCACCAGAAGATCCGAGTCACCCATGACCAAGATTTCCTGGACACCCATGTCTATAGCCAACCTCAAACCCAAGATACATACCTCGTATTCAGCCATGTTATTGGTGCAATAGAAATGAAGTTGAGGCATAACAGGGTAGTGTTGCCCTCTCTCAAAAATAAGTACCGCTCCTATCCCGACGCCTTTGGTATTGGTAGCCCCATCAAAGAACAATTTCCATCCTGGATTCTCGACCTGTTCTAATTCATCAACATGCATTGTCTCCTTATCAGGGAAATATGTCTTCAAAGGTTCATATTCATTATCAACTGGATTCTCGGCTAGGTGATCAGCCATCGCTTGTGCTTTCATTGGAGTCTGAGTCAAATAGACAATATCACTCTCTGTAAGCAGGATTTTCCACTTCGCAAGCCTCCGTGTGGGCATGGGCTTCTGAAAAATATACTTCAACGGGTCCAACCGAGAGATAAGATAGGTGGTATATGATGACAAGTAATGTTTCAACTTCTGCGCTACCCAGGTTAAGGCACAGCACATCCTCTTAAGCTGAGTGTACTTTACCTCATACGACGTGAACTTCTTGCTGAGGTAGTAAATCGCCTGCTCTTTCTTCCATGTGATGTCATGCTGCCCCAGTACACAACCACAAGAGTTATCCAAAACTGTTAGATAAAGGATCAAGGGTCTTCCCGGCTCCGGCGGGACCAACATAGGTGGACTAGCCAAATATTCCTTAATATTGTCATCCGTCCATCTGACCGCAACATCCTTCTTTAGTAGCTTAAATATGGGCTCACAAGTCGTTGTGAGTTGGGCAATGAATCTGCTGATATAATTCAACCTCCCTAGCAAACTCATCACCTCTTTTTTGTTCTTAGGCGGCGATAGCTCTTGAATGGTTTTGATCTTGGACGGGTCTAACTCAATACCGCATCGACTTACCACAAACCCCATCAACTTTCCAGACATGACTCCAAATTCACACTTTGGTGGATTAAGTTTGAGGTTGTACCTGCGAAGCCTCTAGAAAAACTTGCTAAGGTCTTTGACATGGTCACATTGCTTCTTCAACTTTATGATCACGTCGTCTACATAGACTTCAATTTCCCGATGTATCATGTCATGGAACATGGTGGTCATCTCCCTCATGTATGTTGTCCCTGCATTCTTCAACACGAATGGCATGACCCTATAACAATACGTTCCCCAAGGCGTGATGAAAGTCGCCTTTTTCGCATCCTCCTCATCCATCAAAATCTGGTGATAACCCGCATAACAATCCACGAAGGAATTAATCTCATGTTTGGCACAATTGTCAATCAATATGTGGATGTTTGGCAATGGAAAGTTGTCTTTTGGACTCGCCTTATTGAGATCACGATAATCAACATACACTCTGGTTTTTCCATCCTTTTTTGGCACAGGAACAACATTGGCTAACCAAGTGGGATACCGCTTGACCCGGATGACCTTCGCCTCAAACTGCTTGGTGAACTCTTCTTTGATTTTCACACTGATGTCTGTTTTAAATTTCCTCAGCTTCAGCTTGACAGGAGGGCATGCTGGGTCGACGGGAAATTTGTGGACCACCAAATTGGTTCTTAAACCCGGCATATCGTCATATGACCACGCAAAAACATCTTTGTACTCAAACAACACTTTGATTATCTCTTCTCTGAGCTGAGGTTCCAAATGGATACTTATTTTTGTTTCCCGTACATTCTCCTCATCCCATAAATTGATTGCCTCTGTGTCATTCAGATTAGGTTTGGGTTTTTCTTCAAATTGGCTTAATTCTTTACTGATTTCTTCAAAGCCTTCCTCATCATCATATTCTACCTCGCCATCCCACTCGATTTCTTGTATTATTATTTTGGAGTTAGATTGGTATTCAATACTAGGCCGAAGACTCCTTATGCATGACACATCAGTGAAACCAGCATAAAAGGGACTGTACAATAAAGAAAAGAAAGACAAAATAACAACTATCAGGAATGCAAAAGGGAAAGAAATTGCATTTCATTAAAATTGTAATATAACAAGGTTTAACTCGTCCAAACGGACGGAACATAGCATCCGAATTACAACCTTAACCCAGATTTAACTGAAAGGAAAATCAAAACTAACTACCAAGACTCCTTCTGGTAGGAAGAGGAGTAGCTTCCCAATTATTAAGCTTTGCATGGGGCCCCACGAACAAATTGCACATCTGCCTTGCTAGGACCTTCTCCTGCCTCCACCATATTCACCTCGTCGAACAGCTTTTCAAACCTCTCAATCAGCTCCTTGTTGGGTTCCACCACCATAGAATTTGGCATTGCCGTTGCTGGGCGCCTCTTAGTACCAGGCCTGAAAAAGGAACGAGAAAGGCAGGGGATGGGTTTTGGAAGGGTCCATGCTCTCTTTTTCATCTTTTTAGCTCGCCTTATGTCAGCAGCAGTGGGCTTGAAGCCTAGACCAAAAGTATCCAGGGTTCCAGGAAGAGATACTGGCTGTGTGATGCCTTGCAAAGAAGCGCCCAAGCCTTTTCCAGGTAAGAATCCATTATTTATCATTTTCGAAGCCACCATAATAGATGCAGCAGCTACTCTAGGCAGAGGAATACACTCTCCTTCCGGAATCTTTTCAACTGATACTGTGTCCAAGAATTGGTAAACCCATGGGCTTTTATCATCCCCAGTTTCTTCGAAAGGCGTAATGGTATTACATGAACTATCTTCCCCATGCACCACAATTTCCTGCCGGTCCCACTCGAATTTGACCATCTGATGCGAGGTAGACGACACTGCTTTTGCTGCGTGAATCCAAGGTCGGCCTAGCAAGAGATTGTAAGAAACAGCTACGTCGAGCATCTGGAACTCTATAGTAAATTCAACTTGTCCTATCGTCAGTTCCAACACGATATCCTCGACTGTGTCTTTTCCTCCTTCGTCAAATCCCCGCACACAAATGCCATTATTGTGGATCTTCTCACTGTCCACTTTTAACTTTTCCAGGGTAGAGAGAGGGCAAATATTTGCACTGGACCCGTTGTCAATCAGCACCCGGGTGACCACTAAGTCTTCACATTTCACCGTGAGGTAGAGTGCTCTATTATGCTAAGTGCCCTCCAAAGGAAGCTCATCATCAGAAAATGTAACCTTGTTGACCTCGAAGATCTTATTTGCTATTTTCCCTGGATAATTCACAGAGTTCTTATCAGGAACATGAGCTTCATTAAGAATCTTCATCAATGCCCGGCGGTGCTCATCCGAATGGATCAATAAAGATAGCAATGAAATCTGTGCCGGGGATTTTATCAACTGTTCTACAATGGAATAATCTTGCGCCTTTATCTTCTTCAAGAACTCTTCTACTTCTTCTTCTGTTACGGCCCTTTTTACTGGTGCTGGATTATCCTTGGCTGCTTTAGCTTTTCTCAGCTCCTCAGGGGCAAAGCATCTCCCGGAATGAGTCAGCCCATGGGTTTCACAAACTTCTTCTTTAACTTCCTTCCCTTTGTACCTCATAGTCACTAGGCCGTAGTTCAGTGGGATGGCCTTTTCACTGACTATTGGTAACTGAGTCACTGGCTTGATGATAATCGGCACTTTGTGAGCCCCTTTCACGATCACAACGGGCTTGACAGCTTCTCCCGGTACCACCACTTTAGTTGGTTCTTGTTTGTCACGACCCCAAACACGGTCGTGATGGCGCCCAATACAACTGCTAGGCAAGCCCGACCAATTCACTCTCAACCCGAGCATAAAGGTCAAAACCATTTATTTGAAAATCGTTAACAGCGTTTAAAATAGAAGTCTAACTGATAGATAAAAATAAATCTGAAAATCAACAATACTGAACAACCTCCCAAAGATCTGGGGGTCATGAGTCAAGAGCCTCTACCACAATAGCATAAATATACTGTAAAATAACATAGTCTGATANAAGGTGCAGGGAGTAAAGTGAGTACTTCCAACTCAGTGGTAATAGACATATATAATGACTTGAAAGTAGGAATTCCCAATATACAACAATGTGAAGCTAAGCCAGTACTCCTACACATTTAACAGTGTACTAACTTGCAGAGATAGATACATCAGACATATATATTAATGCATGAATGCAATGCGCATGATCGCTACGGCGCGTAGCCCGATCCATGGGTACCCGGTGCTCACTGTGGGGGTTTAGACTCCAGAGGGGCTCCTACAGCCCAAGCGCAATATAATATCACACCCGCTGCGGCATGCAGCCCGATCCATGCATAGTCAT
>MU677082.1:0-17224 GCA_026770625.1 Nicotiana glauca | reverse complement strand
TTTTTTTTTTTTTTTTTTTTTTTTTTTGCTTTGGTTATCAACAATTTCATCTTATTGGACATGTAGTAAGAATTGGTGCTTAGTATTTCATATATTACACGCTGGTTTAGATAAACTAATTGAAGTGTAATTGTTAGGTACTACTGGACTGTAATAGCTTGGATTGTTCGAATTCTATGCTTAGAACTATGATAGACTATTATCAGATTTGTAGGGGTGTGTATTAGGAGTCATTGTCATCAAGTCTCATGCATCAGTGGAAATTGCATCAGGGTTGGTTATCTAGTGCTTTAGTAGTTGTCAATTAATAGTTTTTTATGACTGGCATGATATTGTGTTTAAACTTAAAAAACGATTCGAGGTAGCTGGCAATTTAGTGTTATTCAGTGTTGCAATAGTTTTGTAGCTGGCAGTTTAATTTCGTGGATGATTAGTGGCAACTTCACAGGATTTGTTGAAGTTTGCTCCTATATAAATGTTTAAAGTTAATTTAAGATTTTGAGATTTGAAGTTTGCACATCATTTAGCGCCAAGGTTTAACTTTAATTTTTGTGTTTAAAGAATGTCATGAATCAACATGTCTGCCTTTGTTAAATTGGTTCCTTCATAACCTTTTGGACACAAGGTGGGCATTTCAGGGACTCGAAGTTGAGTCTTCGCTCGTTAGTGTTAGACTCACGGGTCTTTGGGCATATTGAGTATGGATTTGAAAAGACTCGCCCACAGTCAGATTTGCATGTATGGCATCGTTTGGGCCTGTTTAACTTCGTTGGCCCAGCTCCCTTGTTTGTTTAATGATGGCATATTTTATGGACTGGGCTCTTTTTGGACCCGGGATTGTATTGGTAATTGGTCTGTCAATAATTAATTGGTAAGTTCGGGCCTTTCGAGCTAAGTAGCATACTCGAGCTAAGGGTTTCTTCAGTAATGGAGATCGCCTTGTTCGAGTTCGGACTTGAGCTTAGGGCCCGAATCTCCTTAATGAGAGTTAATTCATAATGTTAAATTAAGTTTTCGGAATAGAGACGAATCATAATAGCTAATAGTAGTTCATCTTTAGGACATCCTTTAAAATAAATTGAGATGCGCCGCGCCAAACAAAATTGACAAGTTGCATGGCCCTCTTTAATTATGCTTTTAAAATCCTTAGAATTTGAGGCGTGCCATTTAGCATATTTCCATGGCCCTTGTGAAGTTAATAACGCGTTAGCCTCTTTAGGCACAATTTTAATAAAAAATACCTTCCTAAACTCGAGCGTGCATTTCATGTGACTCAAATCAAATCCCAAAATATTGAATAAAATATGTTCAGGATTGCGGATGCATTTCATGCAATGCAGCCTAAAGACACATTTTGAACGATGTTCAACCTTCTTTAAAAATAATTGAATAAAAGCGGGTAAAAGCTAAAATTGGCACATAGGTTCAAATTGTAATAAAATCAGATAAATAAGCTAAATATAATAGTTAAGCGACCGTGATAGAACCACGGAATCCGGGAATACCTAACACCTTCTCCCGGGTTAACAGAATTCCTTACTCGGATTTTTGGTTCGCAGACTGTTAAACAGAGTCCATCTTTTCCTTGATTCGGGATTAAACCAGTGACTTGGGAAATAATAAATCTCCCAAGTGGAGACTCTGAATTAAACAACAAATCCTGTTTTGATCGGCCCTTTAATTGGAAAAACTCCTTTTATTATGCCTTTTACGGATGTAGGTAAAAAGGAGGTGTGACAGCTCTGGCGACTCTGCTGGGGATCAGAACCCAGAATATTTTGTCCAGGGTTCAGAATTCGAGCTTAGAATAATTGTTGTGTTTGGCTTTATCTGATTTTGTTACATGACCTGTGCTTAACATGCTAATTGACTACTTTTACCGCTTTGATATTTCGTGAACTGTATATAAAATGTGTCGAAACCCATCTCCTCTCTGAGTCTTCTAAATCATGAAGAAGTGTGCACTTCGTGTGACTTCTTTTCTGTATAGAGTCTACCCCAATTTTAGAACGAGGTTCGGATAAGTTGCAAAGCCGGTGAAGCTTCTGTTTATTCCCGGTATGCTGCCTCCTCCTCGGCTCGAGCTGTCCGCTCGGGTAAGCCAGGTTTAGAACAAACACCCAGGTTTTGAACCTAGAATAACATAGCCTCATGCCGGATACCTAATAGGAATGCTTATCTACATCATGTGCATTTGACTTAGGGGACTCAACACTGGGGTTCGGTCCGTCTAGGACAAGCAACCTGAAATGAAAAAGACCGTCCTGCTGCATCCTGTTTGTTTTACGCATTTATTTGTTTCAGACTTGCATGCTGACCGGCTTATGGAAATAGGGAATAACAGAAAATTGAGAAAAAGAGAAAAAGAGAGATTTAGCAGTGTAGAGTGTTAATATATGTTTTTAGAAAAATTAATTTCCAAATAGTGTCCAAACTCTGTTGAAATTTTGAGAAAATGAAGAAAAGAGAAATGTTTTTAGTTTGATTTATTTGAAAAACAAAAGAAAAGAGTCTTTTTTCAAATTTAGTTTATTTTCTTTGCCCGAACTACGCATGTTTGATTCTCACCGGATGGGAGATACGTAGGCAACCCTCATCGGGTCCAACTTTCCATTTGCAAAAGTAACCAAAAATGTCAAAATTTTAATTTTTCGTCATAAATAAATCGGGTGATGTCATTTTTGTCAAAATAGCCGAATGTCTCCAAAATGGATGCCGGAAGTCTAACTTTGCATAAACGGCCACCTTTGGTTATTTTTAAGGTTTTGACCGGTTAACCCACACAGTCTTAAAATCTTCGTCCCCGAAGTGCTGAAAGGCCGTGCTCGAAAAATCGGGTCTTTTATTTTAAAACAAGAAAATAGTCAATTTATTTTCAGTCAAATAAAGTTTTGCTTTTGCTTAAACACCTTAATAAATGTGCAGGATGAGCACAAACCAAATTGAACCGTTCACAGTCTTTAGTGAGGTCCCTCTACAACTTCACATGTAGTGGAATGATTTGGAAGAAGGTATCAAAGAAATAGTGGTGAGAATTCTGGGGGGTCTCGTCAATCTATTGAATGTCAAGCCAAGGTCAGATATCATCGAGGCTTTAGTACTGTTTTGGGATTCGACCCGCAATGTATTTTGCTTTGCTGATTTTGAGCTCACACCCACACTGGAGGAAGTCTCGGGTTATGCGGGTCTGATTGGAAATCTGAGGGGCCAATATTTACTGTCACCAAGACCGGTATCTCCGCACCGATTTCTAGATTTGTTAAATATTAGCCGGAATGTGCAGAATGAGGATTTGTCGGGAGGATGTTGTAGTCTCCAGTTCTTGTATCAACGGTATGGTAATCCTTGGGGTTTTGAAGAACCAAATCTCGGGCTGACTCACGCTGGAAACAGAAACAAGTGGGAGGCAAGGCAAACTTTGGCGTTCATAATGACATTCCTGGGAGTCATGGTTTGTCCACGCCAAGATAAGAAAATAGAGATAGGCCTTGTAGGGATGGTTGATGTTGCAATCAAAAGGGCGAACAATACTGTGGTTCCTTTAATCGTGTCAGAAATCTACCGAGCCTTGACCATATGCCGGGAGAGAGGAAATTTCTTCCAGGGTGCAATCTACTACTCCAATTTTGGATGCAAGAACATCTTTGCCACCGGGTAGGATACATGAACCACGGGTTGACCGGGTCGAGCTGCATCGAGGGGTTTGAGAAACGAGTAATAGGTGTGTCGTTCCCTGAAGGTGCTGAAGCGTGGCTTGCGCGACTGAGGTCATTGACTGCCAATCAAATTGAATGGGAGTTTGGGTGGTTGCCCGCTACTGAGGTGGTATACATGTCGGCCAAAGAATGTCATGTTCTCTTGATGGATATCCATAGTATCCAACCATATGCTCCCCATCGGGTACTGCGTCAATTGAGAAGGTTTCAAGTGGTCCCTACTGATGAAGACCGAAGTAAGCACGTCATTGAGTTGAGACCGAGAGCCGTATTTACGAAAGATAAGATTCGAAAGCTATGGAATGAATGCAGATTCCTCGAGCCTAGAATAATGGTCCGAGACCTAGCTAAGGGTGAGGTGGATCTGAAGTACAATGTTTGGTTCGGGAAAAGGTTTCAGATTCCTCAAAGGCCTGCCAAAAGAGCCCATGTCAAGTAGTTTACTGATGATTCACAAGAGCAATGGGGTTGGTTATCAAAGGAAGAAAGCTACAGGGCAGAAATCGGCAAACTGAAACAACAGGTTATGGACCTGAAATTTGAAAATAGCGTACAAGTTGATGCAGATAAGGGAGAAAAGAACAAATTGGCCCAAGAAAATGAGGCCCTGAAGGCCCAAATCCGACATATTAGAATGGATGCCGACAACCAACAGAAAAGTCGGTCTGACAAAAGGCTGATAAGTGGGTTGAAAAAGCAGATTATGAAAGCCAAGAGGGTTTGGAAAGATCTAAAGCTAGTGTGGCAAGAATCCGAGCTAGATGGGCAAGAGGTACAGAAGAGCGAGCATATCGTATGCGGCAAATGAAGAGGGAATACGAAGAGAACATCGCTATATTGAGAGAAACAATATCCACCCTCAAGGAGCGGGTCTTCAGACAAGCCCGAGATTCCAGAACAGATAGGAAGCGCTGTTATGACATGATGGCACAGATGGAGAAACAGATGCATGAGTTTCAGGATCAACTCTTTCACAACACTCAAGTACTGGGAACGTGGAATCAACAGATAGAGCGGTTGCTTCTGGAAAAAGACAAAATCAGGGAAAGAATCAAAGATATCGGGCACTACATCACCAGGAAGTGCTTAGCATGTGAGGATATGACCTGGACCACCTTCTTTGCTGCAATAATGATTTATGTCCACCAGATCATGGAAGATTTAAAAGGGCTGCAAAGGGGCCTTGCATCTACGCCCGCGGCAAGGCCGAACGATGCCCCACGGGCACCAAAATTTAAAGCTTTAAAGTACTCATAGCTCGAGTCTGTATTTTCTTTAGAGTCCGTTGTCCGTTGGAGTTCGTATTTCCTTTTTTCGCATTAGAGTCTGTTTGTAGTTCTCGAGTCTGTTGGTTTCCTTTCGAGAATGTTTAGCCTTGTAATAGAATGTTTTGCTAATGAAAATTGAAAATTCCAAAAAAATGGTTTCGTTATTTTTCGCATTTATTGCCAGAACTACGCACGGTCTGATTCATGCGGGGACATGATACGTAGGCAATCTACATAAGATTCAACCACCGTTAAAAAAAAAGAAAAAAAAGAGAAAATAATTAAAATAAAGGAAAGTTTGAGAGGCGTTAACAAGGGGGCACAACTATAAGAAGCCGGAATGATGCACGCAATCGAAGCAAAGGCATGATAGAATGGGTTAACTGCCTAGGTGCATCCCATCCTTAATGTGTGTTTACATATATGTGAAAAGTCCTAACGCTAACAGGTTGCTCCCATTTTGTTCTTTTTCAATCTCCAAAAAGGTGGTTGGTTTGTGGTTCTAAAGTAATGCTTCCTTGAAAAACAAAGGCAAAAGACAATGGCAAATAATAACAGAACTGAGTGGGTTGGTACCGATGCCCTAAAACAGCTGGTTGAACAGGATAACAAGTTGGTAGAAGAGATAAAAATGTTGAGACAGCATGTGGCAGACATGTATCGGGCATGGATAACTGGAAAAGTGCCACCCCCGCCACCACCTAGCTTTCTGGAATCTGTCCTTACCCAAACATCGAACACAGTGCCGGATAATCCTCCATACTCTCCATATCTACCCACTTATGACAGCTTTCCCAGCTATCCGAGTAGCTCCATCACTCGTCGTTCAACTATCTTTCCCCAAAAATGTCCTCCGGTCACATCCGCTATTCTCGACAAAGAACACCTACCCACAGCTCATGATGATCGATATTACCCCTCCGAGGTTACTCATAAGGTCCCCAACGCGCACAAGCAGGGCCAGCAAGATGAGCCTCAAGCTGAAAATGAAAGATTCACAGAAAGAGAAGGGACATACAGGGAACCCAGGAAGCTGAAAGAACCGTCTACCCATAGGGTTTAAAGTACCAAAAGTCAGCTTGTATGATGGGTTTGGGTATCCAGTAGCTCACCTAAAGGTTTATTGCAGTGAAATGAGAAGTGTGGGAGATGACTCGATGATAACACATTTTAGTGAGAGACTAACTGGGGCAGCTTTAGACTGGCATGATCGTCAAGATGTTAATAAGTGGCTTACATTGAGTGACATGGCCCAAGACTTTGTCCGATACTTTCAATGCAAATCAAGTGTTACCCCAGACCGCTCCTCCCTACCGAAGATGGAAAAGAAGCCGGAGGAAAGCTTAAGAGAGTTTGGGCTCAGATGGAGGGAGCAAGCTGCTCGAATCAATACCCCGATTGGTGAAGAAGAGGTGGTTGAACTTTTTATACAAGCCTAGGGGCCCACATACTTCAGTCATTTGATCCCGGCCTTGGGAAAGCCTTTCAATGAGGTGTTGAAAATGGGGGAGCTGGTGGAAGAGGGAATCAAGTCAGGCAAAATCATGAGTAGCTTGAAAGACATTTAGAACATCTCAGTAAGCTCGGAAAGGGGGAAGAGAAACAGAAAGGATGATCCAATGGACTCTCTTGACCAACATTTCCAGCCTCAACATCGTACCGTGAATATCCTCGTGCACTAGATGACCCTCCCCAACGCTACTTCTCTCCACGGGACTCCTAAAGATATACTTCACTTTCCAAGTACCCAGCTTCACAAAAAGCCTATCCACCCTCACGAGCATACCAGAAACCCCCTGGGTCAGGTTTTAGGCCAAATAAGGCACTTAGGAATGAGAGGTTGCTGAAATGAGAAAAGGATCTCACCCCTATTGGAGAATCGTATGCCAGTTTGTTCCAGAAGTTGAAGCAACTGGGCATGTTGAAACCAATTCAGATAAAAATGCCAAATCATATGTCAAAGAAGTGTGAATTTTCTCAAAGGTGCGCATATTGCTCAGATGCCCCGGGGCATGACATAGAAAGGTGTTGGAATCTGAAAAAGGCAATTCAGAAGCTTATTGATGCAGGCGACATTATTGTGCAAAATCCAGATGCAACAGATAATAGGCAGAGTCCATCGCCTATGCATAATAAGACACATATGGTAGGTATGATTTATTTTGAAAAGGAATGTAAGAATTCTTCAGGGAGCCTCAGAGGACCACGTGCTACTAAGCTTTCAGCACTATCAGAGGTTAATCTTAAGAACGAGCAGGCACGGGAAACCCAAAAGCAATTTGCTGAGAATAATAGGATGAAGACTTTTGAAGGTCCTAATATTGTTGATGCATAAGTCAATAGCTAAGATATCGAGTTTGGTAATTGGAAAGACTCTCCATTTCTTGGTCAACCGGAGTGGAGTTTTGCTGGCTTATTTTGTTGTCATTTCTATTGTCCGGGTTATTTTCAGGGTTGTAATCCGGATATTGTCTTGTAAATCAAACTTTTCTATCATTTTATTTTGTCCAGTTCCTTTGGTCATAGTATCTCATTTGGTGTTATCTAGGTTTGTTCCAAGGGTTGTACCCCAGTTTATTGTACTTGTTTTGTTGTACAAACTCTTTCTCTGTCTGTCTAATGCAATTCTCTGTTTTCCATTATTTCTAGACATTTTCTTTTGTTTGGTCCTCTCCTTTTTATAGTTCTTTTCTTGCCGACTCTAGTGACATGACATGCGTGCACAGTTATAGGCCTAATCTTAAAAGTTAATCATGAAGTAATTGGGAGATGATCAGGACACTTGAGGAAAATAAGAACAGATTTGGACATTTTGAGATCATTTGAAGCCCGAAACTTGTGAAACCGGGGCTGGTAGAACATAAAGAAACCTTATATTTCATGCGACATCAGTTTGAAATTAAAAACAAGTTTGCCCAAATTGGCAAGGATCATTCGTGATAATGAGAATGGGAGTGTTGTCCAATATTGCTGTAAAATTAACAAATGGAAAAGGCAAATGTGTGGATATGGTTATCAAGTCTGGCACAATCAAAAGATGTTACGAGTGTCTGTTTAATTGTGTTGTTTGTACTTGGCGTGTTTTGAAGATTGGAATGACGAAGGCATTTTGTTCTACTATCTAAACACTTTATCCTTCGTTACCCCTTTTGAGCCTTATTTTCTTTCTTCCATACCCCTCTTTCGGAATCAGTAACAAAGATTAGAAACACAAGCATGAAGGATAAAGAAAATAAAAAGAAAAAGAAAAAGAAAAAGAAAAAGAAAACAATAGAGCAACAAAAGAGAAAAGAAATAGATAAAGAAAAAGAAAAAGGAAAAGAAAAATAATAAATAAGTGAAAAGGAAAACAACAAGGAATTTGGGGTGAACTACATTTGACCTGATTCCTCAAAGAGGAAATACGTAGGCGCTTCACGGCTCGGTCATAGTGTAACAAAAATCAAAAGATCCCCAAGCAAGAAACTGGGGCAGAAGTTGTGTTTACTGTAAAGAAATCTAGTTCTGATGGTTGTAATTTTGAACCCAAGTTGATTTGTTTCAGTCTTTAATACCCTTTCTTTCCAGACCTACCAAAAATCCCACATTACGATCCAAAGAAAGACCTTCTGATCAGTCTTTAAAAGATGCAAATTAGGCAAATGGAAGTCGAGAATAACACTCTTATCTCTAGAAGAAAAGTAATACAAATGAGAGAGTCTTATCGGTGAAAACCTTCGCAGGCACCATAAGGCGACGGGAGTTGAGAGAAATAATGAGAGAGTCTTATTGGTGAAAACCTTCACGGGCACCTTGAGGCGACTGTGAGTTGAAAGGCTTGATAGTGAAAACCTTTCGGGCACTTCAAGTCGAATAAAGATTGAGAATCAGATGGAAAATCACCAGAAGAAGATTATGAAAGGCGATTAATGACGGAGGATAGGCCATGTGTGCATGTCATGACCATTAGAGTTGGTATCCGCGTCTGATAGGTTTCTACTTTATAGTTTTTCTTGTTAGGAATCATCTCTTTCCTTTGTCTTTTACTCTGTTCCTTTTATTTTCGTTTGTTTCCTCTTCCTGGGTCTGTTTGGTGAGAACAAGTGAGAAATGACTTCAAAATTTGCCATCAGCTTTCTAAATACACAAGACGAGATCTGGCTAGTACATCAAAGTGGAATAAGTCAAGAAAGAACAACGTATACATAGAGCGGAGAGCAATGGACGCGATTTGGGAATTCATGTGGGACACAAAGGTCAAAGAGATGACAGTTCACAAACAATGCCACAAAAAGGAGATATTGGGTCTGAACGAAGAAAAGGTATTTCATTGACACGGAAGACGGAGAAAGTGGTTAGTCAGTAAACATGCAAAATCTTCAAGTGAAATCAACTGTCATGGAAAATACATGGGGTCAGATAAGAATACTAGAAGTAATAGTTGAGAGGTTTGTGAATAAGTAGTAGTCAAGAAGGACAGAAGTTATCAGCCAAGTTTCAAAGATGGTCGGACAACGCATAACATGGAAAGGAGAAAAGGAAAACCATCCCCAGCAGGAGTATCACAACCAACCACCACACTTTAAACTGACAGAATTTACTTTGATTTGAAACAGGGCCAGGAAATGTTATTGATGGCAGAAAGGTATGATACAAGAAAGATTATCAAACTGGGGCAAAAAATTTTCTTTCATTTGCAAAAATTTCTTGAAGTCGGGTACCCATCGGAAGATCGAGGAAGTCAATTCAAAATTCAAGAGAGAAGAAGATAACACAAGTTTTAAAGAAGGCCGTTTCGGAGGAAGAAAACACCAGTCTTAAGGGAATTAGTTCCAAAGGAAGGAAAACACCGGTTTTAAGGAAAGTAGTCTTTGAAGGAGGAAGATAACATAATTTTGAAATAAAAGAAAAAAAAAAGAAAAAAAAGGGAAGTAGTTTTCAGAGGAAGGAAACACCAGTTTTAAGGGAAGTAGTTTTTGAAGAAGGAAGATAACACAAGTTTTGAGGGAAGTATTTTTTGAAGGAGGAAGATAATTCAAGTTAGAAGGAAAATGGTTCAGGAGGCAAGAGGGAACAATGGCAATAGAATGCAGTTCAAGTTGTAGTTGAGGTCAGGAGCCCGCCTGGAGAACGGAAAGGCGTTATATTTTTAAGTTGTAGTTGAGGTCAGGAGACCGCCTGGAGAACGGAAAGGCGTTATATTTTTAAGTTGTAGTTGAGGTCAGGAGCCCGCCTGGAGATCGGAAAGGCGTGATATTTTTAAGTTGTAGTTGAAGTCAGGAGCCCGCATGGAGAACAGAAATGAGTTATATTTTTAAGTTGTAGTTGAGGTCAGGAGCCCGCCTGAAGAGCGGAAAGGCGTTATCTTTTTAAGTTGTAGTTGAAGTCAGGAGCCCGCCTGGAGAACGGAAAGGCGTTATCTTTTGAAGTTGTAGTTGAGGTCTGGAGCCCGCCTGGAAAACGGAAATGCATTATCTTTTGAAGTTGTAGTTGAGGTCAGGAGACCGCCTGGAGAATGGAAAGGCATTATCTTTGTAAGTTGTAGTTGAGGTCAGGAGCCCGCCTGGAGAACGGAAAGGCGTTATTCTTCTAAGTTGTAGTTGAGGTCAGGAGCCCGCCTGGAGAACGGAAAGGCGTTATCTTTTAAGTTATAGTTGAGGTCAGGATCCCGCCTGGAGAACGGAAAGGCATTATCTTTTTAAGTTGTAGTTGAGGCCAGGAGCCCGCCTGGAGAATGGAAAGGCGTTATCTTTTTAAGTTGTAGTTGAGGTCAGGAGCCCGCCTAGAGAACAGAAAGGCGTTATCTTTCTAAGTTGTAGTTGAGGTCAGGAGCCTGCCTGGAGAACGGAAAAGCGTTATCTTTTAAGTTGTAGTTGAGGTCAGGAGCCCGCCTGGAGAATGGAAAGGAGTTATCTTTTTATGTTGTAGTTGAGGTTAGGAGCCCGCCCAGAGAAGGGAAAGGCATTATCTTTTTACGTTGTAGTTGAGGTCAGGAGACCGCCTGGAGAACGGAAAGGCATATATTTTTAAGTTGTAGTTGAGGACAGTAACCCGCCAGGAGAACAGAGGGATAAAATAATAATCAAGAGAAATACAACAAAATAACGAAGGAGTAAATTCAAGTTCAAAAATCGGAAGGAAGGCAACAATGGTCAGAAGGAGGCAATTCAAGTTTAGAAGGAAAAATAATTCGCATCTCACAAGAAGGAAAGAAGTAGTTCGAGTTTGGAAATTAGGCATCCACCTGAGGAAGAGAAGAATACAAGTCAAGTCAGAAACAAAGGAACATCAGAAGAAATACAAGGCAACAAGGCAACAAGGCAACAAGAAACATAAGAGCAAGTTGGAAGATCTAGATAAGATTTTGTAATTCATTGTTTAGTCTAGCTTCTTACTTTCTTTTAGCAAGGTGTAATAAGGAGGTCAGTAAGCAATAGCAGCAACAACAACAACAATAACAATAAAAACACAGCTTCATGGTAGTCCCAGCTACCAAAACTTCCCAAACTACATTGACTTGATTCCTGTTTAACCAAGGATATGTAGGAAACCTTTGAAGCAGAGGTTCAGTCAAAACTTTCAAAAAATGCTTCACCTGGAGTATTCCAACGCGCAAAAATCGCTCGTATCCGCTCACTTTATCTTTGCACGAAAACTCTTCGTATTTCCAGACAAAGAGGGGCAACTGTGAGCACGTGATTTATGCCTCATAAGAATTACTACCACAAAAATCAAAATAAAATAATTATTTTTCATTATTTGAATTTTGAGAATTTTGTGGTATTTTCTTTTGTTATTTGCATTTGTCTGTGCATGTTTATTTGTTAAATTACTAAAAAAATACAAAATATGTGGCATTTGCATTTAGAATTTAATTCTACAATTAGGAGTAATTAACTTGGCTTTAAAAAATGAAAAAAATACAAAAATAATGTACTTCGCATTTTAGTGTTTAATGTCAAATTTTGTGATTTTCTTTTTATTTAATTATGTGTGATAATTAATATTAAGAGTTAATTAGTATTTTTAAGTTAATTTTGGTTTTATAATTTAATCTAGTATTTTTGGTTTTAAAATTAGGAAATAAAAGGAAAGAAAATGAAAGAAAAGAGAACAAAAAAATAGGAAAAGGAAATTTGTATTGGGCCAAAACTCCCATAGGCCCAAAGCCACACCCAATGACCCGTCCAAACCCGCCCCTTACCCGGTCCAATTCAATCCGTCTCCAATACATGCCAAACGACGTCGTTTCGATGGCAACCAATCTCAACCGTTGAACCATTTTGATCCAACGCCTCATAACAACCCTCATAACCCGACCCGTTTATCCCCAAATCGACCCAGTCTCTCAGGCCTAACCAAACGACCCCGTTTCGGCTAAGTGAATTAATCAAGGCCGTTGGATTTCATCATCCAACGGCCTAGATTGAAACAACCATTTAATATACCCAAAATCCCATCCCCTACCCCTCTCATTTCACACAACCCCCTATCCCCTTCGTCTTTTCAGAGACCAAACAACCTCCGAACCCTAGCTAGCCGCCTCCATACTCCACTGCCCTCAAGTCGGAAGCAACCACTCCGACGACCACCAAAATTAAAACCCTTAACCACCTTGACCTTCCCTCCACGAATCCACACTCCTTTGTCCTCGAATCATTACCAAAGGTCTTGAATCTTAGATCGAAGAACCAACCCCAAACCATAGTTCATCCATTTGACCCCAAAATCACACCCCACCACCACATCGACTCCCTCTTCCATGGTCCGTGATTGTTTACCCTCGAATGCTTCGGGAGTGTCTCGAATCAAGCCTTTTAAGATAACAGTCTGAAGCTAGCTCAAGGACTGAGGTCAAAATGGACCTTAGTTGAGTGTTCTCATTCAAGAACACTTGACTAAGGTCCATATTGGCCGCAAGTCCAAAAGGGTGGAGGTTCAAACCTAGTCCCCATTTAAACTGGTAGGTTTTCGTTTTATTTTTTTTGTTAGTTTTGGTCCATTAATTCATCTTCTACTCACTTTCTTGTCCCATGTAGAATTAAAGGTTTGGTTTTACTCTGGATTTTTATTCTCCTGATTGTGTTTGAATGATTCGAATTAGTTAGTGTCAATAAGTATTGTATACTGTGGCTATTCCCGTAATTGTTTGCTGTTACTATTGGTTCAAATTGTTTCATCTGTGTTGTCTATCATTTTTTGCATATGAGTTCAGTTTGTTCGGTGTATTTACAGTGCTCATTCATTTTGTCTAAGGTTAATTGTGATTTGTTCCCAATATAGTAGCTTATTCCCATGTATCTGTGGGAATCAATTTTGACCTTACTAGTTCAATACAATATTTCAGAATCATTGAATCCTTCATCTTGGTTGTGATGCTGTTTGATCTAATTTGAGTTCAATTAATGTTGAGTTTAGTGATTTGAATCTAATTGTTGTTCTGTTAGGTTTAGAGTCTGAGATGAGCTTGACCCTGGTTTAAATTCAGTTTTGGTGTGCTAGTATTAATTAAGAGCTAGTTTAATGTGATCAATTAGTTGATTGGTAGGTTTTTTTATTGGTTATAGATGATGGGGTAGTAGTTTCACGGATTCCAGGGGATAATTTGGGGATTTCAAAACTTAAAAAAGGGCGTTAACTTGAGTGGTCTGTCAAGCAAGTACTAATAAACCATTAAACTAAGATATTTGTTTAAAAATAGTGGAGAACAAAACATAATAGTATGGGGAGGTTTAAGATGAAGTGATTAAATAAACATTTACCCATAACTTTTGAATTAAATAATGAACAAGGACATATAGTAGTGGCTGTCAGGAAATATGATGGAGGAAATACATTTCTTAATGATCTAAGTGTTAAAACATGCTAGAAAAATGGTCTGTTATTTGGTATAAATGATAGACTATTATCAGATTTGTGGAGGGCTTCTCTTTTGGATCAGTTTTAGAGAGATAGAAAGAAGGCATTCATTGGAGAGTTTAAAACAACATTTCTGAGAGTTTTGACAGTTTTGTTGAGAGAACAGAGAGATATACAGCTTTTAAGAGATTTTAGTTGAAAAATATTGAGGGCATTAAGAGTGATTCAGAGATTGAAAAGATACAGAGGATTCATTTGAAGAGAGTAGAAAAGTCAAAGATTCTTGAAAATCAAAGACAATTATTTTTTCTACTATTTCATTGGTTTTTCTGATCACATTTGTAATATTTTCTGTTATCTGTGATTCATTTGGAGGTTAGAAGGATTTAGTTCTTTCAAAATTGGTTTTAAGTCTTGATTCCAATTATGTTGGATTTTTGTTCAAGCGAATCCTTTCTTATGAGGTTGTTGGGTATCAATTTTGGGTTCAAATTGGTTTTGCATATTGCTGTATTCATTTTGGATTGTGTTGAGTGTGTTTCTGGTTTGAAATTGGGTTTTGCCGCTGTTGTTTGAACTCCTGTTGCTGCCTCTGTTTAGCTGACTCCCCTTTTCCTCCTTGTTTTACTTCGCATTCCAGGTACACATTCCTGATCCTGAACGTGTAAAATGGCTCATATGAATTGAAGAAATGGAAATCAAAGGATGTGATGATGTTGTGCTCTTAACTAGTTTTTTTTGTTTTGCTTTAGTTATCTGCAATTTCATGTTATTGGACATGTAGTAAGAATTCGTGCTTAGTATTTCATATATTACGCACTGGTTTAGATAAACTAATTGAAGTGTAATTGTTAGGTACTACTAGACCGTAATGGCTTGGATTGTTCTGATTCTATGCTAAGAACTATGATATACTATTATCAGATATGTAGGGGTGTATATTTGGAGTCATTGTCATCAAGTCGCATGCATAAGTGGAAATTGCATCAGGGTTGGTTATCTAGTGCTTTAGTAGTTGTCAATTAATAGTTTTTTTTATGATTGACATGATATTGTATTTAAACTTAAAAAATGATTCAAGGTAGCTGACAATTTAATGTTATTCAGTGTTGCAATAGTTTAGTAGCTGTCAGTTTAATTTCGTGGATGATTAGTGGCAATTTCACAGGATTTATTGAAGTTTGCTCCTATATAAATGTTTAAAGTTAATTTAAGATTTGAAGTTTGCACATCATTTAGCGCCAAGGTTGAACTTTAATTTTTGTGTTTAAAGAATGTCATGAATCAACATGTCTGCCTTTGTTAAATTGGTTCCTTCATAACCTTTCGAACGCAAGCTGGGCATTTCAGGGACTCGAAGTTGAGTCTTTGCTCGTTAGTGTTACACTCACGGGTCTTTGGGCATATTGAGTATGGATTTGAAAAGACTCGCCCACAATCAGATTTTCATGTATGGCATCGTTTGGGCCTGTTTAACTTCGTTGGCCCAGCTCCCTTGTTTGTTTAATGATGGCAGATTTTATGGCCTGGGCTCTTTTTGGGCCCAAGATTGTATTGGTAATTGGTATGTCAATAATTAATTGTTAAGTTCGGGCCTTTCGAGCTAAGTAGCGTACTCGAGCTAAGGGTTTCTTCAGTAATGGAGATCGCCTTGTTCGAGTTCGGACTTAATCTTAGGGCTCGAATCTCCTTAATGAGAGTTAATTCATAATGTTAAATTAAGTTTTCGGAATAGAGACGAATCATAATAGCTAATAGTAGTTCATCTTTAGGACATCCTTTAAAATAAATTGAGGTGCGCCGCGCCAAACAAAATTGACAAGTTGCATGACCCTCTTTAATTATGCTTTTAAAATCCTTAGAATTTAAGGCGTGCCATTTAGCAAATTTTCATGGCCCTCGCGAAGTTAATAACGCGTTAGCCTCTTTAGGCGCGATTTTAATAAAAATTACCTTCCTAAACTCGGGTGTGCATTTCATGTGACTCAAATCAAATCCCAAAACGTTGAATAAAATGTGTTCAGGATTGCGGGTGCATTTCATGCGACGCAACCCAAAGACACGTTTTAAACGATGTTCAACTTTCTTTAAAAATAATTGAATAAAAGCGGGTAAAAGCAAAAATTGGCACATAGGTTCAAATTGTAATAAAATTAAATAAATAAGCTAAATATAACAGTTGAGCGACCGTGCTAGAACCACGGAACCCGGGAATGCCTAACACCTTCTCCTGGGTTAAAAGAATTCCTTACTCGGATTTCTGGTTCGTGGACTGTTAAACAGAGTCAATCTTTTCCTCGATTCAGGATTAAAACGGTGACTTGGGACACCATAAATCTCCCAAGTGGCGACTCTGAATTGAACAAAAAATCTTGTTTCGATTGTCCTTTAATTGGAAAAACTCTTTTTTATTACGCCTTTCACGGGTGTAGGTAAAAAGGAGGTGTGACACCCAGTAAGTATCAAAACTAACCTCGATGAAGTAGTGGCGAGGGACAATTGAGACACCTACTAGACTAAATAACTTGTACAACTATGAATGTGAAACTAACAAGAAAACAATGTCAATATAAAGTTAAGCATGGTAAAGATAACAAAACAATTCTCGGAATAAAACACTAGAAACGATGATTAGCGACATGGAACAAGTAGGTAATAATGCCGCAGAGTAAGCTGAACATAGTTTAAGTACGCTGAAACTAAGTAAAGGGAAAAAGTAATAATTCAATAAGAGCAACCGCATTCACACAAGATTTGTTCAAGGATTTCCCCGAGGTACTTCACCTCATAGTCACATTTCACATGTCCCAATTCGTGAACCCCTAATCACTTGGCATCTCGTGCCCACATTACAATTCATAACCGCATGGACGACTCACGTGACAAGGGAGTGACGATATCTAATATTCGCACGGAAAACTCATGTTCCAACAATAACAATGACTCATGACCGCATGGACAACTCACGTGTCAATAGAACAACTTTACCACAGAAGGCAAGTAAATGAGAGTACATGTTGTCACACCTCCCTTTTTCATATAAATTGCTATATGCTACTTACCCGCGAGGGCGTAGAGGAGTTTTTCCAATTTAAGGACAGTCGAAACGGGATTAGTTATTTAAGTTTTTAGAGTCGCCACTTGAGAATATAATGGTGTCCCAAGTCATCGGTTTAATCCCGAACCGAGGAAAGTTTGACTCTGTTACAGTCTGCAAACTAAAAATCTGGATAAGGAATTCTATTAACCCGAGAGAAGGTGTTAGGCACTCCCGAATTCCGTGGTTCTAGCACGGTCGCTCAACTGTTGAATTTGATTTTTTATCTGATTCCAATTATATGCTTTCGATTATGTGCATTAATGTTCCGCCTTTCAATTTTAAAGAATTGCAACGTCGTGAAA
>MU677081.1:29024-48712 GCA_026770625.1 Nicotiana glauca | reverse complement strand
AAATCTGTTGTGGTATTAGTCAACAAGGAAGTGGCTTCATGTATGGGTGACCTGAGGAATGGTTACGGTTTAGCGCGTGTTTTATTTATCGTTGGTAGTATATGAAAGTGATGGAATAAGACTTTTGCTAATAAGAGGTTCTGATTTTGAGTATGAACTCGGAAAGTGCAATGTGGTTCTACGGTTTATGGCATAGATGGATTGTGAAATTTCAGCAGAGTTGTATTATCGGACCTATGTAAGATAGGTTGACGAGGGATCACCCCGGGTATATGCTTGGTAAGGTCATCTAGCTATTGGTTGGCTTCTAGGACAACTCTGGGTACGCTCGAGGATGAGCGTTTGTTTAAGTTAGGGAGGATGTGACGACCCGGCCCGTTGTCATGTGAGTTACCGCCCCGTTTCCCCCATATTATGTTGTTCTATGCCTCAATAACATTATTTGAATGAATCGGATAGAATTGAGTTGGTTTTAGTTGGAAATGAGGCACTTAGCCTCATAGAAGAAAGCTTGTTTTGGAAAATTCAACCAGAAGTTGACTATATAGTTAGAAGGCTCGGATGCGAATTTCGGTGATTTGGTTAGCTTCGGGGGATGATTTGTGACTTAGGAGTGCGATCGGAATTGATTTTGGAGGTTAGGTGTAGAATTAGGCTTGAATTGGCGAAGTTGGAATTTTGGCGAATTCCGGTGGATAGGTGAGATTTTGATCCGATGGTCGGAATGGAATTCCGAGAGTTGCAGTAGCTTCGTTAGGTGATTTTGGATATGTCTGCAAATTTTCAGGTCATTCGGACATCGTTTGGTCGGGTTTTTGATCGAAAGTGCATTTCGGAAGTTCTTGAAGAACTTAGCTTTGATTTGGTGAAATTTGATGATTTTGATGTTAAAGATAGTGTTTCGAAGGTTTGAGCAAGTTTGAATAAGGTATTAGATCATGTATGCGCTTTTGGTTGAGGTCCTCGGGGCCTCGGGGTTAGAACGGGTGTTAAAACGAGAAGTTTTTGAATTTGGCTTCAAGTTTGTTTTGCTGTCAGCTGGTATTTCTGCTTCTGCGAAAATGGACCGCAGAAGTGGTTCCGCAGAAGTGGATGAAGGAGCGCAGAAGCGAGTTTGGCTGGGTGGTGATGTTCCGCAAAAGCGGAACTTGGTCCGCATAAGCGGGGCCGCAAGAGCAGAGTATTGACCGCAGAAGCGTGTTTCTGTGTCGCAGAAGCGGTCGTGGGAAATTAAGTGAAAATCTTCAGAAGCGGATAGTTTGGCATGGAAGCGATACCGAAGAAGCAGTTATAGGAACCGCATAAGCGAAAATCTGGACTGTGTTTAATGAGCAGTGTTCGCGAATTTCAGAAGTTAAGAAAAACATTTTAGACTTCGGGAAGAGGCGATTTTGGGCGAGTTGGAGAGGATTCGAAGGGGATTCCATCATATGAATTTATGGAGTCGAATAATGTTATTATGGTGTAAAAACATGAATTAATCACTGAAAATCCAAGGATTAAAGGGTAGAAATGGAGGTTAGGTCTTGAAACCTAAGGAGGTTTGAATTGATGATTTGAGGAGTAAAATGGACTCCGATTCTTGTGTATTTTATATGTACGGAATCTTGGCGAGACGAGGATTCCGGTGATGTGAGTTTTGTAATTTTTTGAGAAGTGGGCCCGGGGCTCGGGTTTTGCTAGTTTTGAGATTTTTGATATTTTTTGATTGTTTTCGATTGGGTATTGTTCCCTTAGCATATTGTAATGCATTCGCTCTGATTTTGGTTAGATTCGACGCGCGTGGAGACCGAATTGAGGGGCAAAGGCGTCTCGAGCTAGAGATTTTACCGATTCGAGATGAGTAATACTTGTAAATGATATCCTGGGGGTTTGAAACCCCGGATTTGCACATCATAGTGCTGTATTGTTGTGACTTGCACGCCAGGTATGAGCGTGGGGTAGAGCACCGTTGGGGATTGTGACTTGGTCCGTCCCGGCTGTTGATTTTACTGCGTGATTGACTGAAACCTACTTGATGCTATCATGATTTGGGTTGATCGCCATGTTTTGGTCTTCATGCCGATTATTTGGATCCCTTAGGGATTATTATCATTGTTTCTATAATGCTTAGCATGTTTTCATGATACCAGTCCTGAGTTAAACATTGTCTCGAAATGATTAGTAAATTTCTAAAGTCTTAAACACTTAAGCTATAATTCCTAATAATTGGGACTGAAAATGATAAATTGACTGTGCCTGTGTGGCTTGCATGCATATAACTGGACTGATTGTGGATCGGGCTGCACGCCGCAGCGAATGCTACGATGATAGTGCGCTTGGGCTGTAGGAGCCCCTCCGGAGTCTGAACCCCCATAGTGAGCACGGGTACCCAAATGGATCGGGCTGTACGCCGCAACGGTCATGTGCATTGCATTGCATTCAGGCATTGATTCCTGTTTGTACTACGTGGCATGACATTTAGCACTCTCATATCATTGGCATCCATGCTATTTCTTGCACTGTGTACCAGATACCCTGGTGTTATTTGTAAATCGAGTGTTGTGCCTGAGGGGCTGACTTATGTGCGGACTTGCACTACCTGATATCGCATTCAAATGCTTAATGTTGGGAAAAGAATATTTTCAAAAGATATTTTTAAACTGAGCTAGATGTTTCTAAAGGATTTTCACGGTTTTACTATTTTGTTCAAAAGGTTGTATTGTACTATATAGCATGATGGAGTGTTATTACGTGATTTCTTACCACTCAGTTATCATTTACTCTTATTACCACTGAGTTGGAAGTACTCACTTTACTCCCTGCACCACGTGTGCAGAATCAGGTGTCCCGGAAGCGTAGTTGAGCTATTTGCTGCTTCAGAGTTTCTCAGGAGTTATCGAGGTAGCAGCCTGACGTTCGCAGGACTCGACTCCTCCCCTATTCCTTTATTATTCCGCATTTTAGAACATCAGTATTACTGAGGATGTATTATTTTGTTATCTTAGAGGCTCTAGACTCATGACCCTAGGTCTTTGGGAGATTTATTGGCAGTTGTTGTGATTTCCGTACCACTTTTGTCTATAATCACTGTTTAAAACTATATCATCTGATGATTTAATGCTATAAATTGGAAATGGATGGTGTGATTGAGTTGTGAGCGTTAATTGGTTGGGCTTGCCTAGCAATTGTGTTGGGCGCCATCACGATCGGGATTGGGGTCGTGACACTTGCCTTATCATCTCTGTTGTCTGATTCGATTTGAAACCCCAGTATTTAGGGTTTCCTTTGGTAATTTTGATTTTGTGTTCGAGTTAGAGTTCCACTTTGGGTCCCTTGACTCTTAGTCTCATTGTGAGTCTGCAAACTGGACTTGTACCCCTTTTTTCTTTTGATTCCGAACCTCTCTTTGATTGAACTCTCTTCTAAATAACTTGATAGTCTCTTCTTGATTTACATATTTGTGTGCTTTATATATGAGAACTCTTCTTTCAAAAGGTTTTTACCAACTAATTAATTGATTCTGAAATCCTCTAATGGGGTTTGATTGATTGTTACTGATTTTCCCTAATTGAATCATCTTTACCTATTCCTGACTTGGACCATTTGAGTTAAGCCTGTAATTTTGATTTTACTGGTTGTTTGGTTGATTCCCTTTTTTTTTTTTACAAACCGTGTACCATTGGATTTTTCCTTAAAAAAAGCTCCTATGTATTTACCCTTCATTGTACTGCTTGGAAAATATTTTTGGTTAACTCTTTCCTTAATTGTCTTTCACTCGTTGGAAATTAGAATCCCTTAATTAAAGGTATATTGATTTCAATGTTATTCCCCTACCTTTATTACTCGTTTTCTGCACTATAAAAGGGACTACCCTTCTGCACTTTTGATACAACTTCGAGTTCAATACCTCGAGCCTTTAGTTCAATACTTTTAACTTACTTACACACTTATAATACTGCTTTGAGTTCAATACTCTCACAATATTCTCTTCTTTCTTGAGATTTTTTGGAACTGTTTGCTTGCAACTTGGCTTTTCAAGACTACTATTTTACATTTTTGTTTTCACTGAAACTGGCATGTTCTAATTTAACTTTCCTGCCTCACCCCTATGTGTTTATTTACAGCTTTCTGCAATCCTGTTTACTCTGCTATTCATGTTTAGTGATTAATGTCAACTCTGTATGTTCTTTCCTTGCATCTGTTTCTATTGTGAATCCCTACCCATATTCCCTTCTATGTGTTCGAGTTAAGGCTCATGGCCTGGAAGTATTCAAATTGCTGCCCACGTCAGAACCTGATCCTCAATGGATCCTAACTTCTAAGATTTGGCTAACAGGGTGGTCTGGGGTGTGCCAACACTCCTAATTGCTGGGCATGACCACCAGCCTGCCATGACCTTCCCTAATTCCCCTCTATGCACTTACACCTACTCTTAGAATTTAAGTTTTGCCCCCCCCCTCCTATGAGCCTTGTTTTGGGACCTTGAGTTCCCTCTAAACTTGGACATTTGAGGGCTGGCCCTTCCACATCGCACTATAATCTAATTCTGCAATGTATTTGGGGTGTGAACACTGCCCGGAACCTCATGAGGCTCTTTGTAACTTTGACACATCCCAAATAAGAGAAAGGCTTTGGAAATCTGATCTTGGAAGTTGGTTTATCTCATGTTGTTAGACCTTGAATCTGAATTAGGCTGTTTGGTTGTAGCTTGAACTTCTGATGTAATTTTACTTTTTTAATTCATTCGGGTCTGTAATAATTTGTTATAACTATGGGGTTCTAGTGAAAAGGGAAGGGTCACTCATGTATGCATATGGGTAGAAATCATGCTTTAGGTATTTATTACTGCAATCACAGCCTGCTCTTTCGCTTATGCATTTCACATATAAATAATGTCTATAAGTTATGCATTACATGTAGAAATTCTGCCTATAAGTTGTTTCATTATTGCATATAGAAATCCTGCCTATAAGTTGTTTCATTATTGCATATAGAAACCCTGCCTATAAGTTATGCATTACATGTAGAAACCCTGCCTATAATTTATTGCATCAATACATATAGAGACCATGACTATAAGTTTTCTGCATATAGAAATCATGATCCTAGGTTTTCTGTACTTCTACATATACACCTGTCATTAGGCAAACAGTCTCTAAGTTAAAACAATATCAAGTTGTATCCTAGATACCATGCATATAGGATTCTTGCATCTCGATAATCATTTTAAAATCAATAACGTTTAGAAATCATGCCTATTAGAGCAGCCGTTTAAATCTGTTTCGTCTATTTTATCTATAAGTCTAAAATCAGTAATAATGTTGTTTAATATCTACAGAATTTAGTTTGTTCTAAAATCAGTAACCCTTCTTTAAAAATTAGTATACTCCCACCTAGGCAAGCAGTAGGTAATTGATTAACTATGTCAGTCCTTGATAAACTAAAACCAGACAAGGCCTAATTCTGACTTCTCATCTAAGAAATATGTGATAAAGTAGCTTGTCCTAACGCTAAATTTAATTCAAACTGAAACCAGTATCTGAAGTCATGCTAGACAATTTGCTTTTATTTAGTGAGGAAGCCTATTTGAGCCATTAAACTACTATTTGTCCCCCTCCCCCAACTGCTTATGTGGTTTGTTTGTCGCATTAGAATTTTGTCCTTTTAAGTTTTTTAAAAATCCCCAATCTCTCCCCTGTTTAGGACTAGTAGTCCCAACTGCCTCTGCGACTGATAGTATTGGTACGGGTAATAGCATGTAATAAGTAACGATACTATTCCTCGATTTAATACCTTAACGGGGTGGGAAAAGGTAGATATGGATATAATGACCACGCGATAACACCACGTGTATAAATGGTTACCGGGTGTTGTGTGGGGTTATCCGTATTATTTATAAACCTAGGACCCCCCCCCCCTTCCCTTTACTTGTTTATTTTCTTTAGAACTGTTCAAACTATTTCTTTAAAATTTCTGCTTTCTTTATATTTCTTCAAACTTTAAATTCACTTGCAACATTATATGTAAATCTCCTTCTATTTGAGACCTCTATCTGCTTACTTGTTATTTAAAGTCACAATTATAACATGGCTGGGAGCCACACTAGTGGATTTTGGGGGGTGCCTAACACCTTTCCCTCGAGATAATTTCTATCCCTTACCCGAACTCTAGTTTTCCAACTCAAACCCTTCTTTGGTGTCCTAATGCACTTCAATCATTAGGTGGCGACTCTTCAATCCAAATACCCAATTCTCAAGAGGGAACGAGTTATCCTCCCGAATGTCATGAAAACGATTTCGCCTTAGAAAAAGGGGACGTGACAGCATGGCGACTCTGCTTACCATTTCATGTTACTTGTGACTTTATTGCTTCTTTATTGCCTTTATTTAATGTCCTTCTTTCTTTTCTACTACGAAACTGTGTTGGCTCTTTGTTTCTTTTCTTTAATGCTTTCATTTACCGCTTTCCATAAATACTATTGTATTATGAGCAGTTATTGTAATCATTACTTTATGAATGTGCAAATACATGACAACTTGTTTCATTCTTGTAATTGCATATTCAACATCATATTCCACTTGTGCCAAACAAAATACCATATTAACACTTATAATGAGTGATTGCGCCCTTCCAATATTATCACCCCCTAAATTTGGCAAAGGCGTATTTGTGGTAAAACCAGTCGATCAGCGGTGCAGTCGACAGTTCCGTGCCTTTCCCTCTTGAGTTGTCCGCTCAAGGGTACCGGTCTAACACCCCAGAAACCTTACTTTGTTCAAATGTGCATGCATCATTGTCAAACCTAGCCGAGTCAGTTATGTTATCCGCATAATGACTCTTTAAGATAGCCTTGTCCAAAGTCCACTGGGTTTCCCTGGAATCCAAATGGACAGTACCACGTCTGTGCATTTATTTGGAGAACTAAATGCTGCTTATGCTAATTATTGATATTTAAATAGTTGAGTCTTGGCGGGGGTAAAGGCCTAATAGTTTGTTTTGCAGAAAATGAGGCACGAAGTCCCCAGATTCGGCATGGTAACCAACATCCACCCAAGGTTGCTAAGCTGGTGGGAAGACCTTCACTTCAGTGATTAGACCCTCGTCCACAAATATTTAGGGAATTTTCCTTCTCCTTTGGAAATCCAACTCGACAACAAAATTATAGAGGCTGCAACTCTATTCTGGGATGGCGATAGATCTGTATTCCGCTTCGGGGACCTTGAAATGACACCTTTGCTCGAGGAAATAGGAGGACGAGCTGGTATCCCATGGGAGACTCCGAATTTGCTTATGCTAGAAAATCTCAAGGGTAAGAGTTTTCTCAAAATGATGGGACTGAAGAAGAACGCAGACTTGACTTGCTTAAAGGATTCCTACATTCATTTCGACTACCTATACGAGAGGTATGACCATAGTAAGTCCTATAGCACTTACCCGAATGAATTCGCCCTCACATCATTGGGTCATATCGACAGAAGGGTCTTCATCTTTATGTTCTGCTTTTTGGGGATGATAGTATTTCCTATGAAGAAGGCTAGGATCCATACCAGACTGGCCATGGTGACCAAGACCTTAATGGAAGGAATTGGTGGGCAGCCTTTTAGCATAGTACATATGATCGTTGTGGAGATATACCAACCCTGGAAAACTGTCAATGAGGGGCCAAACACTTTGAGGGTTGTAACTTACTGCTCCAACTCTGCCTCATAGAGCACCTCTAAAAGGGTGAATATCGGCAAGAGATCCTGCGCAGAGACTGGGATGATCATATTGCCTTCCATCAGCCAAGGGGAATGAAATATATGCCTAACACATTTGCTCAACCAGAAGATGCTAAAGGATGGGTAGAGTTGTTCGAAAATCTGAAAGAGGACCAAGTGCAATGGATGTTCGAATGGTTCCCACTGAAGAGTTCATTATCCGATCTCGGGATGCACCATTTCTTATACTCATTGGTCTGAGAGGAAATTATCCTTATGTCCCTCTCCCAGTCATGAGGCATGTAGCAAGAAAGCAGGTTATACCAAGGGTCGACAAAATGAGTCACTTTAGGACCGACTTTCAATATGACGATAGTCCATACAAGTGTCAAGCTCAATATATATGGCACTGCAAAAATCGTCCTGGGAAAACCAGACAGGTACCATGCTGGTTATACTCCATTCTATCCAAGCTGGTTGGAAGAAGATCATAGTGGGTTAGGAAAACCCGGGTTTGTTCGAGGTTACAGGATCATCAACAAAAAGGCTGAAGTACAGGTTAAGTACAACCAATTGCGCAAAAGGATTCGGGAATGCGAAAGTGAGCACCGGGAAATTCAAGAAGCCTATCAAAAGCTGATTGAAGAATAGAAAGACATGGCTGTCAGTGCCAACCAGCGACTAGGGTATTTGGAGTGGGGTTTAGTGGAGCTAGAAAGTAAGTTCATCCAGAGGATCGAAAACTGCCAAAATGCTGAGGGAAACGAAGGAGGACACTTGGCTAGAGCCTATTTGCTGTTGGGACTACGTGAGCTGGTAAAGCTGTTCGATGGAGATAAAGATGCGGAGTCTGGGGAAGGTCCTTCTGGGACCAAATAGATAGGACTCTTTTCTTTCTGCTTTAAATATAATAAGGCCAATGGCCATTAGTGACATTTTATCTTCTGCTATTTTAGTGTTAATTTTGGATTCGTCTTATTTTTATCAATAAAATGAGGCATTTAGCATTATAAGTTCTTCGAATCAACGTGTCGCTAGGCCTACCTCGGACACAACGAGGCTCCCAAATTAGGACATGAATTACATTCCCGCACTATGTGTTTAAATATCGCAATATTCTTTATTTCTTACAATCTGCACTAACTTGATACCTTTTGTTTTACTTTTTTTTTATTCCCCTCCCCAAAGGTTAGTTCGTGCACTCTGGCATCGTCATCGTACTCCACAAGATCCAAGGGCCCTCCACCTACTCCTCCTCCTAGTCCCGTCAGAAACCGGAACAAGGGAAAAATGGAAGATTTGAGAAACATCATAAAGGAGAACCCAGTTGAATGGGTAGAGGTTACTCAGGGTATTCAGGTTTCCAAGGAAAGTGCCTCCTAGCTCAAGCAGAAGTTGTTGAAGTTTCAGGAAGAACTGGACAAAGTTCGAAACTTGGCAAGCTTGTCATTTTCCCTCACTACTCTAGATGTTAACTTTTCCAACACTCAAAACCCCACACCTCCGCAAAACATCCCGAAACCACAAAACCAACCCGCTCCCCATCACTGCTGCAACACATGCCACACTTCAAAAAATACCTTATTGCTCATCCCTGAACCACTAAACTCCACAAATAATCATCTCCACTCTCACCAAAACACCCCCATCTATGTGGAAACCATACCAAACCCCATTTAACCCGCCTCGAGCACACCTGAGTCTGATGACAAAGAATCTTTTATCAGGAATCTGGCCGCAGAACTCAAGAAGCTGACTAGCCGAGTTCAAGGTGTTGAAGGAAGCAACGGGATCAAGGGACTGAATTATGAAGACCTTTGCATTCAACCAGATGTAGAACTGCCCGAGGGGAACAAAAATCCCAAGTTTGAGATGTTCAATGGCACCGGGGATCCCAGAGTTCATTTGAGAACATACTGCGACAAGTTGGTCGGAGTAGGAAAGGATGAAAAGATTCGCATGAAGCTTTTTTATGAGAAGTCTGAAAGGAGATGCTCTGTCTTCGTACATTAGCCAAGACCCGAAGAAGTGGACAAATTGGGTAAGTATGGCGTCTGATTTCATGGACAAGTTCAGATTCAACATGGAGAATGCGCCAGAGGTATTCTACATCAAGAACTTAAAGAAGAAACCTACGGAGACATTCCGCGAGTATGCTACTCGTTGGAGATCAGAAGCTGCCAAGGTCAGGGCGGCTTTAGAAGAAGAACAAATGAATAGGTTTTTCGTTCGGGCTCAAGACCCACAATACTACGAAAGGTTGATGCTGATTGAAGGCCAGAAATTTTCCGACATCATCAAGCTAGGGGAGAGGATCGCGGAAGGTATTAAAAGTGTTATGGTCACAAACCTTGAGGCTTTGTAGGCTACCAACAAGGCTCTACAGTCTGGTGGCACGTCCAAGAAAAGAGACGTAAGCGCCGTGATGGTTTCACAGAGAACAAAATCCCCAATAAAATACCAAACCTACCCAATATCCCCTCCCACATATTAGCCTACCCCAAATTACCAAGCATATTTGCCTTCTTACCAAGCTCCATCATCTACTTACCAATTGCCTCTACCACCCGCATATCAGCCTACTTCACCCAAATACTCCCAACCCGTACACGTCTACCAAGCCTACAACACCCAACAAGCTCACTATCAATCACCTCCCCCTCGCCAAAACTTCCCTAGACCCCGACCAAATTTCGATCGCAGACCTCCCAAACAGTACACCTCCATTGCCGAGCCTATCAACCAGCTGTATGAAAGGCTTAGAGTTGTTGGTTATGTAACCCCTATCCTGCCGTAAACCCCAAAAACCCCTTCCAGTGGGTCAATCCAAATAAAACATGTGCATACCATTCCGGCATGAATGGGCATACCATTGATGAGTGCCGCTGAAATATCGCCATCTTTATTTAAATTCTACATGGCTGAAACATCGCCACTTTATTTTTCTTGCACGGCTGAAATATCGCCACTTCATTTAAATCTTGCATCATTTGAAATATCGCCATCTTTATTTAAATTCTGCATGGCTGAAATATTAACACTTTATTTTGCTTGCATGGCTGAAATATCGCCACTTCATTTAAATCCAACATCGGCTAAAATATCACCATCTTTATTTAAATTCCGCATGGCTGAAATATCGTCACTTTATTTTTCTTGCATGGCTGAAATATCGCCACTTTATTTAAATCCTACATCGGCTAAAATATCGCCATATTTATTTAAATCCCACATTGGTTGAAATATCGCTACCTTTTGCATCTCATTAGCTCAAAAATTGCCACCTTCTGCATCTCATGGGCTGAAAGATCGCCAAATTGTTCGAAGGCGTCATTGTTCGGAGGCACCATTTCATTGCCCGAGAACGCCATGCCATGGCCTGAGGACCCCCATTTTATGTTTTGCATATCATTATTCAAAGGCATCATAGTGCGGAGGCATCATTCTCATAGCCGGAGAATATTATTTCATAGCTTGCAAATCCTTTATTATACCCTTCATGGCCCAGGACATCATGGCCAGAGGACGTCATCCTAACCGTCAAAAGACAGCATTCAGGGTCCAACGGGGACTTGCATCATGTTTAAATTTATGCACGATATATGTTCACATTGCTCATTTGCAGGTAAACCGGCTAGAGGCCGTCTCAGCATGAGCTATCCCGCTCCAGTTCCCGTAGCCTACTAGACTTTGACTATCCTTCCCAATAAGAATGTCACATCCGTTCTTGTGAAATCTCCATAGACACATTCCGTCGATAGATCCTAAACTACATATGGCCTTATTCCTGTAAGACCAGGGATATGTAGGTAGCTCAGGAACCAGTGCTCGGTCAAAATTCTTCAAATCATTTTGTTAGGTCAAATTGGCCATCATATCTTTACCCGACAACTCTTTCATCCTTCCCGAGTAATGAGGGGCAGCTGTTGATACCCAATTTTTTCCTATGTATTTTTAATGCGCAAAATGCTTTCAAAATAACATGTGTATGCATATATAAGCATGCCCTAGTGTTTTGGTATTTTTCCTAATTTTTAAAGATTTTAAAATTAATTTATTTCCTATTTTAGCAGTACAAAATCCAATAATTACTCCCAAGATTATCGTTTTGATGAATAACTTATTTTATTCTTATATTTACACCAAAATATAGTTAAGGTGATTTTTGTATATTTTTACAAATTTACTTGGTATTTTAAAGCTAAAATTGCATATAATTGCAATTTTAGCCTACTTTAAAATTAATAGCATTTTATAATTGTAATATTGGTTCTAATATTTTTAAATTAATATTTATATATTATTTGTTGGCTCAGCACTTTTAATCTACCCCAATTAAATCAACCCAATTCCAATTTTAACCCGGCCCCGACCGAATTTAAAACCCCGCCCCCTTACCATTTTTAACCCCTAATCACCTACTCTAATCCCTCATTCTCACTTGGCCCACCGCCTTTGAATCCCAAACTCTCTCAAATCCTCTCAATAGCTCTTCGAAACCCTAGCCTCCCCCTACCTTATTTCACCGTGTTTTTGCCGGAATCCATGGCTTCTCAGGCCATGGACGGTCTATACTCTTACCTCTCCACCATTAGACCTTGGGTGTTCGAGGTTTTGAAGACTGACTTTGATGGTTTTCTTTAAGATCTTCTCAGATCTTCAGTTCGATGGCTTTTCCGGCCATGCTCCGGCATACTCAAGCCTCATGAGCCTGATTCTTGACCTTTTCGACTCAGGATCTGATTTTTCTTCCAAGCCTTTCTCATTTCTAGGGTTTCTCCGAAACCCTAAGCTGTTGGAGTTTCTTCTCTATTTATTTTCTTAGATCTATGGTATGTTTGTGTTCTACTGGGCTTCTAAAGTGTTTTCCTCAAATTTCTTTTCAAAATCGTTTCTGAAAAAAAAAATTCAAAAGATGTTTCTGGTTCTTTCTGATTGTTTCTTTATGTATGTTTGTCTGTATTATGGTCGTATGTCTTCTTTTAATTGTCCTTCTACTTTTCTTTTTTTACTATGCATGTTACTCATGTGCTCACATGTTAATCCTTGGTATGTTTTCCTTACTCTTCTACTATATGTGTTTACTGTTGAGTTCTGCGATTTTTGTTTGCTTTACTGAACCTTGTTCGTGTTCTTGCAAAATGTGCTTCATCTACTTTTGCTTAAGTCTGTATCACCTCTTTTTTCTGAACTTGTTTTCTGATCGGTGCGGACTCAACCCTTGGGAAGAGTGGGCGCTAACAACTTTTACCCGATAGTGGTTTAGGGGTCAATTTCCTCAGGGAGCTAGTTATGGGAGTCGAGTATTTGTGAAGTCTAAGAAGGTGTTTTGGCTCCTAATTTTGCTTCTATCATTTTTGTTTTTTTTTGTTTATCAACTATAATTATAAACTAAATTATGCTAAGTAATGATGCTAGTTGTATGCAATAACAGAAAAGCACTAGGGTCGTAGCACTTGCCGAGGTGACTAATTAACTGGTATAGAATTCTTATGCAAGGATGATAATTGAGGGAAATATGGATAACCGTTGCACTTAGCACTCACTCTCACACCTCTCGGTAGAGAGAGTAATTTTGCCTAATTGACTCTCTCGAGACCAATTGGGTAGGCTATTTTGCCCAAGCAACTAATGGTTCAAGTAGGGTAGTTACTCTCTCGAGGTTTAACCCGTTACTTGGGACTACCATTCTCATGGGTCCATCCTAAATCCTTGTTGGGTTAATTGAGAGGTCATAGACTCTCTTTCTCAAGAAGAGTCAAGACCCACTAATCTAGAATTAGTGTTTGCAACCACCAAATCCAAGTGAAAGCATACAATCAACCCAAATACCAAACACCCAACATCATCCAAGCATTAAGCAAAAACACCCATTAATTACCCACACTAGGGTTGAGCCACAACCCTAGCTAATGGGTTTAGCTAGACATGGAAGAAGTAGAAATAGAAGAAATACTAGAAGAAATTAACATAATCATTAACTACAAGATTAATCTACATGAATCCACGTTAATTACAAGAGAAAATTGCCTAAAGTAGGCTAATACAAAGTGTCTCGTGCTTAGCTGCTCAGATAGATTACCCAGAACTTGACCTAAAAGAGGAAAATGTTCTATTTATACTACACAGGAAAAAACGGACAAAAATACCCCTGAGGGTCTGGCGCAGACCGCATAGAAATATCATGCGGCCGCGTAGGGTAACTGGTCTTCATATCTGCCTTCTGGACTTGAGGATGCGGACCGCGTAAAAATGCCATGCGGCCGCATAGGTTGAGTCATGCGGACCGCATGGAAATGGTACGCGGCCGCATAGGTTGAGTCATACGGACCGCGTGGAAATGGTTCGCGGCCGCACTGTAGAGATCGTCCCCTTTTGACTCTCTGATCTTTTACCCATGCGGACCGCACTTATTTGGTGTGCGGCCACGTGGAGATTTGCCTTGAATTTTTGAGCCTCTGATCAATCATCATTGCGGACCGCATAGAAATATCTGCGGTCCGCGTGGATCTTCTTCAGAATTGCTGATTCTCTGAACTTTCCTGCGCGGGCTAGTGACAAATCAGTGCGGTCCGCGCAGGTTGGGCTTTAACTTGATATCTTTCTGAACCTTCTTGTGCGGCCGCACATCAGAATAGTGCGGTCCGCGCAGGTCACCTATTTCCCACTTTCAGTCATCTTTTGACGCTTGGCAGATTTCACTCCTTTTTGAGCCGATTTGTGATATTTATCATCTAGTCGCTCAAACCTGCAATCAAGCGCAACTTGTAAGCAATTCTGGACTAATCAAGAGAAATTTATACACAAAGCTCACGTAAGAATGGGTATAAAACATGCACAGTTCATAGTTATCAACTCCCCCAAACATAAACCTTTGCTTGTCCTCAAGCAATTAAAATGAGACCTACCCCTCAATAGAAAACCTCCAAGTAATTCCTGTTTGTCCTAAAGTAACCTCAATCAAGCATCAATTGGGACTAACAATTGCCCTTAATGCGAATGCATCATTAACACATTTAAAACTTTGAAAACTTGTGGATCATGTGTGACACAAGAGCCTCAAGGGTTGACACATCTCATCAAGGAACCTTTCTCAAGTACTTTGGTCATTGTGGAACCCAAACTCATACATCCCCGACTTTCCCTATGTGAACCTCACCTTATAGAGTAATTGTACACAAATCGAGGTGGAAGGATTTTTCGCTCATCTCCCACAAAGAAGAGACCCTAAGTCCAGCTCTAAGTGCCATATGTTTGCCCTTCATGTAAGTATCCACTAATGTAGGCTTCCCTCAGCTCAAGATCATATAGGGTTTTTGAGGAGTCATTGTGAAGGCTTTTGGGTAAAGGTAGGATATGCTTTCGTCCACATGGGTTCAATCTTCCCTTAAGCACTTCTTTTGATTCGTTTTGGCATACTTTCTTGACTCATTTGAGTATTTCTTCTTTCAAGGGGTTAGAGAGACACAATGTCACTCTTTCTTTTGCAATTCAAACCTTTATCCTTTTTGTTCACCTTTTTCGCATCTTTTTTTTTGTCTTTTTTTTTCATTGCCTTCCTTTTCTTTTTGCGTTAGTGCCTTTTCTACCACATTGGTGCCTTTCTTGTCTCTCCCCCAAACTTAGATATATGCCATTACTCAAGGGAAGATTTTTGGGTGCCAAGAGAGGGTTTCATTAAAAACGGGTATAGGCTTGTAACTTTGGTTCATGAAAGAAGAAGGTTTAAGGCTCAAAGGGGTTGGACTAGGGATCATTGCATTGGTAGGTCATGAAATGGATCAAGTTAGCATTTTTGGATCAAGGAGAGCCTACAATCACGTCTCAAGTCAAGTTCCACCTATGATTTTGCCTCAACAAACATTCGGGGAAAGTTCTAGACCATTGACTCGGTACTTGGGCTCACAAATCGAATTCTCACCACACATACACTCAAGGATTGCCAAAGACGGAGTCGAGGGCCCACAACGACCTTAGTCACGATTAAAGCGCACAATGACCCATATTGACCACATGATGATTGTTTGGTCAACATAAGAGTCTCAAGGCCACGACTTTCACCATCCTAAACACAACATAATGTCTTTGACCATAAGATCAAAGGAAAATGTGCTAGGCCCACGTGAAGCGTTTCCTGAGGTACCCTTAACTACAAAAAAAACTCAAAAATCAAAACAAAAAATCAAAAAAAAAAACTGACTCAACCCTTAAGAAAGTTGTCACGCTATCTATCATTGGGGAGAGCCACCCGGTTCACACAACACTCTAACCTTGGAAAGAACCGTGGCATTAAGAAAACCAAGGGCTTATTGCAACATCAAAGCAAAACCAAAAAGAGGCTACGAGCCTAACTTTGCACTAAAATGAAAAATTTTAACGAAAATAACAAAAATAGAAAGAAAGCTTAAATACCAACCAAATGAATATGTACACAAGGGGAGTAGAATATACAACTGAAGGAGTTCAGAATGAAAATTTATATACAAATAATCTATATCTATGAATGTACTGAAGGTAAAGAATATATACAATCATCCAATCAATCAAAAAGTAGGGCCACACCCCCACGAAAAAGAGCTAGCATTGTCCCCAATGCTAACTACCAAATAAAACATCAAAAACAGTCAAAGGATATAGAACGGCCCCTCAAGCCTCATCAGCTGCCCTGTGCTGGTCAGTGGCTCCTGTGTCCTCTATAATGGCAGGGACCTCAGACTGGTCCCCAGCCTGCTGCTGTGCTACTGGGACCGGTGCCTGCTCCTGGTGTGGCTCATCAACTGAAGGGGCACTGGAGGGACCCTCATGCTCTGTAGCGACTGCTATCACAACTCCCTCAGTATTAGGGAGTTTTCTCTTCTTCTTCGGCCTGTGCTCCTCTACCTGTGGCTGCTCAAATGATGGCTCTACGGCCGGCCCCTCAAACAGTAAGTCAAGTGGCAGCTGATCCGCCACTAGCTTGTCTACCTGCACCTTCAATGTCGCCACCGACTCCTTCGAGGCCTTTGTCTTTCTCAGCTTTCTGTGCTCCTTGGCCAAGCTCTTTAGTGCCTTGCTGTGCTCCCCGAATGCCTTGGCCAAGGTATCCTGCTTTGCCATCATTTGCTCCTGGTTGGTCAGGATTTTCTTCAAAGTCTCCTCAATAGAAGCAGGGATCTCAACAGTCATCGGTGCTCCCTGAGCCTGCACGGCTGTGGTCAATGTGGACAACTTGGATGTCGCAGCCGACATCCAGTTGTTCAAACTGGCTAAAGAATGCGTGAGCTGGTTGGCGGTGAACCTGTGAGTCTTTGATACCGGAATCACCGGATCAGCTGAGGTAGAAGGGAGTGCTGCGGAAGGTCCTGGGGGTACTGTAGTGGTCTCAGTGAGCTGCTCAGTGGCAGCTGGCTCTTCAGACTGGCCAGCTGCGGAAGAAGTGGAGGCCTGATTCTTCTTGGCATTCTTTGGGTTGTCAGGACCCTTCTGATCATACCATGAATACGGGCTCACCGGAGGTACCATAACATCATATTTCTTCTTCTTTACTTTCAATTCTTTGAAGTACAGGGAAAGTGTGTTGGGGAAAGGGTAGTTTGTCTTTGTCTCATTACCCACAGTAGAAATCACTCTATGCATGATGTTGCCCACATTCAATGGAAATCCAGCCATGATGGAAGCAACCAAGACAGCACGATCAATGGGGACGGAGTGATCATGTGTGGTCGGATCAAGCCGATTGCACACGAATGTCAACCACCCTTTGGCTTCAAAGTTGAGGGTGTTCCTGAATATTTTCTCCTGTGCTTTCAGCCACACAGGGACTGTACCTGGAGCTGCTAAAATCCCGACTAACCACGGGCGAACTTCTTCTTTCATAGCCAGCTTCTCCAAGTATTGAGACTCATCCTCTTCTGCAAATCCCAAGAAGTCATTAAGTGTCTTCCCATCAAATAGCACAATCTTGTCCCTCACTCTTGTAGTTGTGGAGCCCCGAACTACGTGGTGGACATTGCTGTAAAACTCTTTTACCATGTGCTCATTAGCCATTTTCACACGCTCTTTGAAGAAACCCCAACCCTCTCTCATACGGAATTGTGCTTGTACGTGAGGGTTGTGAGGAACTAAGTCAGCATCAATGAACTGTCTTTCCGGAATCAGCTTCCTTTTTGGCCACCACTCCCTGAATCGGTGGAAGGCTACTTCACTTACAAATCTATCTTCCCATGCCTCTGGTTTCCTGGTTCTATCTAGACCCCCAATCTTTGGCTCACCACCCTCACTCTCCTTTGATGATGAAATTACGGGAGAGCTAGAATATTGGTCGTCAGATTCTTTTTCAGTTCCGAACTCATTAGACGAGCCCATGATTACCAAATTCATTGTCCTCTTGTAGGTGGTCACATTTGTCTGCTCAGGGGAGGATGACTCTGGTGCTGGAATCTCCACGGATGTGTGTGTGGGGACAGATTCTGAAGTCACGCTCCGGGAGGGTGCATATTCACTACCTGTTGAATGAGAGGCAGCCCTATCGGCCTCCCGAATTATTTTTTTGTTCTTCTTTATTATCTCCTTATCCTTGGCAGTGCGTTTCATGACCCTTCTAATTGTCCTCCCTCGGGAAGAAACACCCTCCCGGTTTGCTTCTTCTTGCCCCCACATTGTATTTGTTTTCCTTGACGTGCCATTGTCTGCAAGAGATACAAGTCTAATGTTGTTAGTGGAAGCACAGAAGGATTAGACAGTTTAACGTTCAACGCACATTTGCAGACATAGTATTGCAGACAGGAGGGACGCGGACCGCACAGAAAAGTCACGCGGTCCACACAGGCTTATCATTAAAAACACCATCTCTCTGAACATGACCAACGCGGACCGCACTATTTTGGATTGCAGTCGTGTAGGTCCAATGCAGACCGCATAAAAATGCCACGCGGTCCGCACAGATCAAGCTCTTGAATATACACTTCTCTGAACCTTGGCCACGCGGTCTGCACTATTTTGGACTGCGGCCGCGCTGGATTCACGCGGACCGCACAGAAATGGTAACGCGGATCGCGCAGAGGAAATGTTCAATTACCAATCAAAGGCACGCAGACTGCACATAAATGTTGTGCGTCCGCGTAGGGCAAACATAACTGGTTAGGTTCTTTTGTCTTTTTTAGTCCAATTTTTAACGTCCTAAGTGTCCCTACTCAGTGTTTTTAACAAGAAATTGTGCCCAATTTCAACATGAGTTCACAAACCCTATTCTAACTATTAACTAAGATGAACAAGAAAGAAATAAAAAAGAAATTAAGAAGTTATTATAANTCAATCAAAAAGTAGGGCCACACCCCCACGAAAAAGAGCTAGCATTGTCCCCAATGCTAACTACCAAATAAAACATGAAAAACAGTCAAAGGATATAGAACGGCCCCTCAAGCCTCATCAGCTGCCCTGTGCTGGTCAGTGGATCCCGTGTCCTCTGTAATGGCAGGGACCTCAGACTGGTCCCCAGCCTGCTGCTGTGCTACTAGGACCGGTGCCTGCTCCTGGTGTGGCTCATCAACTGAAGGGGCACTGGAGGGACCCTCATGCCCTGTAGCGACTGCTATCACAACTCCCTCAGTATTAGGGAGTTTTCTCTTCTTCTTCGACCTGTGCTCCTCTACCTGTGGCTACTCAAATGATGGCTCTACGGCCGGCCCCTCAAAAAGTAAGTCAAGTGGCACCTGATCCGCCACTAGCTTGTCTACCTGCACCTTCAATGTCGCCATCAACTCCTACGAGGCCTTTGTCTTTCTCAGCTTTCTGTACTCCTTGGCCAAGCTCTTTAGTGCCTTGCTGTGCTCCCCGACTTCCTTGGCCAAGGTATCCTGCTTTGCCATCATTTGCTCCTGGTTGGTCAGGATTTTCTTCAAAGTCTCCTCAATAGAAGCAGGGATCTCAACAGTCATCGGTGCTCCCTGAGCCTGCACGGCTGTGGTCAATGTGGACAACTTGGATGTCGCAGCCGACATCCAGTTGTTCAAACTGGCTAAAGAATGC
>MU677081.1:10512-20927 GCA_026770625.1 Nicotiana glauca | reverse complement strand
AGTGAATGCACCGGGGTCCTCAAGCTTAGGAGCCATGGAGTGTACAATTGCGCTCACTTGATGGGTCATTTTGATCGTTTCACACTCCATTGATCTCTTCTTCGTGACCAAAACATTCATGAATTTCGCATATCCGGGCATTTGCTCGAGAGCCTTCACTAAAGGCACATTGATAGTCAAACTCTTCATCATCTCAATGAATTTCTTAAATTGGTTATCATTCTTTTGTTTGGCCAAACATTGAGGGTAGGGCGGAGGAGGCCTAGGCAAAGGTGCCTTGGCTTTGGGCACTTCCGGCTCGGGTATATCTATAACATGTTCCCTAGACGGGTTCACGTTCTCTTGAGTCTCTTCCTCAACTTCTTGAATGTCAATTCTCACTTCATTTCTAGCACTTGGGTCAACAACATCATCAACTCCAATAGGCATACAATCATTAGGCAACTCATCTTCCTCCACCATGGCTTGATTATCTCTTAAGGCATGCACATCACCGCCTCGTCCACTCCGTGTGGTAACCGCCATCACATGGTTGTTTTGCCCACCCTTAGGATTTACTATCGTGTCACTAGGTAGCGCACCCTTTGGGCGAGTATTTAAAGATTGTGAAATTTGTCCAAGTTGAACTTCCAAGTTGCGGATGGAAGTGTTATGTGAAGCCAATTGCGCATCCGAGTCTTGAGTCTTCTTCATCATTTGTTCAAACATAACCTCTATTCTTCCAAATTCATTTCCCCAAGAACTCGACCATTGAGATTGGTATGGTGGTGGGTTGTTTGGTTGTTGAAATATTGGGGGTCTTTGAAAGCCTTGCCCCCGATTACCTTGACCACCATTGTTGTTCCACCCCCTTGACCATTGTTGTTGTTCCAATTGTTGTTGTTGTTTCCACTCCAATTTCCACTATTGTTACCTTAATTCCCCCAATTGTTTTTTTGGTTACTCCCATTCCAATTTCCACCTCCTTGTTGATTATTCCAATTCCCTTGAGCTCGCCATTGTTGGTTACCTTGGTTTCCTCTATTTCCTTGGTAGTTGTTGACATATTGACAATCCTCATTTTGCTCATCATAGCACTCATTTGAATAACCACTACCATTATCATAATTTTCACAATTCCCTTATTGTTGTTGCCCTCTTTGCCGTCTTTTCATCATATTCACTCCTTCCATAGCATTGACTTGGCACGGATTTTGAACTTGTTGCAATTGCGCCTTTGCTAATTGGTTCATTGTTGTTGTAAGTTTGGAAATGGCTTGACCGTGGTCATGCAACTCTTTATGCAAATGTATAACATTGGGATCACCTTGAGGAACATTCGCCCGACTTTGCCATGCCGAAGAAGTATCAGCCATTTCATCTAACACTTCACATGCTTCATTGTACGGGAGCTTCATAAAATTTCCACCCGCCAATTGGTTCACAATACATTGGTTTGTTGTTTTGATGCCTCTATAGAATGTTTGTTGAATCATCACATCACTTATATCATTATTTGGACATTCCTTGACCATGGTTCTAAACCTCTCCCATATTTCACGCAAAGGCTCCGTTGGTTCTTGTTTGAAGGCCAAAATCTCATCATGGAGTGCCGCCATATGACTTGCAGAAAAGAACTTGGCAATGAACTTGTCCGCCAATTCATCCCATGTAGTTATTGAATGATTCGGTAATCTCTCCAACCAATCGAGCGCTTTACCCCGAAGAGAGAACGGGAAAAGCCTCAATCTCAAAGCATCTTCTGACACATTGGTTTGTTTACTTCCCCAACAAGTATCTACGAACCCCTTCAAGCTTTTGTATGCATTTTGATCGGAGGCACCCGTAAAATACCCTCTTTGTTTGAGAAGTGTCAACATAACATTGGTGATTTGAAAATTCCCCGCCCGGATTCGGGGAGGAACTATGGCACTTGAATAACCTTGGTTAGGAAGGACCCTTGGAGCAACTCTTGGTGGAGGCAGAGGAGGGTTTGGAGGTGCATCATTAGGGTTTGCATTAACATTTCTACCTCTCTGTGGCATTTGTGGTACCTGAAGTTCCTCTTGTTCAACCTCATCAACCTCCTCCCCCGCGACCACGTTCTCAAGAGGGACATTCCCGTTTAAAGCCATGTGTACCTGTTGGTTCGACACAAATAATGTTAGTAAAAAGAAGGAAAGAGAAGAAAAACACAAAACTAGCTACACAAATAATTAACAACGTAAGCTCCCCGGCAACAGTGCCAAAAAGTGATCGGTGCGGACTCAACCCTTGGGAAGAGTGGGCGCTAACAACTTTTCCCCGATAGTGGTTTCGGGGTCAATTTCCTTAGGGAGCTAGTTATGGGAGTCGAGTATTTGTGAAGTCTAGGAAGGTGTTTTGGCTCCTAATTTTGCTTCTATCATTTTAGGTTTTTCTTTTGTTTATCAACTAATTTATCAACTACAATTATAAACTAAATTATGCTAAGTAATGATGCTACTTGTATGCAATAAGAGAAAAGCACTAGGGTCGTAGCACTCACCTAGGTGACTAATTAACGGGTATAGAATTCTAATACAAGGATGATAATTAAGGGGAATATGGATAACCGTTGCACTTTAGCACTCACTCTCACACCTCTCGGTAGAGAGAGTGATTTTGCCCAATTAACTCTCTCGAGACCAATTGGGTAGGATAATTTGCCCAAGCAACTAATGGTTCAAGTAGGGTAGTTACTCTCTCGAGGTTTAACCCGTTACTTGGGACTACCATTCTCATGGGTCCATCCCAAATCCTTGTTGGGTTAATTGTGAGGTCATAGACTCTCTTTCTCAAGAAGAGTCAAGACCCACTAATCTAGACTTAGTGTTTGCAACCACCAAATCCAAGTGAAAGCATACAATCAACCCAAATACTAAACACCCAACATCATCCAAGCACNGAAGAAATTAACATAATCATTAACTACAAGATTAATCTACTTGAATCCACATTAATTGCAAGAGAAAATTGCCTAAAGTAGGCTAATACAAAGTGTCTCGTGCTCAGCTGCTCAAATAGATTACCCAAAACTTGACCTAAAAGAGTAAAATGTTCTATTTATACTACACAGGAAAAAACGGACAAAAATACCCCTGAGGGTCTGGCGCGGACCACATAGAAATGTCATGCGGCCGCGTAGGGTAACTGGTCTTCATATCTGGCTTCTGGACTTGAGGATGCAGACCGCGTAAAAATGTCATGTGGCCGCATAGGTTGAGTCATGCGGACCGCATGGAAATGGTGTGCGGCCGCACTGTAGAGATCGTCCCATTTTGACTCTCTGATCTTTTACCCACGCGGACAGCACTTATTTGGTGTGCGGCCGCGTGGAGATTTGCCGTGACTTTTTGAGCCTCTGATCAATCATCATTGCGGACCGCGTAGAAATGTCTACAGTCCGCGTGGATCTTCTTCTGAATTGCTAATTCTATGAACTTTCATGCGCGGCCGCGTGACAAATCAGTGCGGTCCGTGCAAGTTGGGCTTTAACTTGATAGCTTTCTGAACCTTCCTGTGCGGCCGCACATCAGAATAGTGCGGTCCGCGCAGGTTACCTGTTTCCCACTTTCAGTCATCTTTTGACGCTTGGCAGATTTCACTCCTTTTTTAGCCAATTTGTGATATTTATCATCTAGTCGCTCAAACCTGCAATCAAGCGCAACTTGTAAGCAATTCTGGACTAATCAAGAGAAATTTATGCACAAAGCTCAGGTAAGAATGGGTATAAAACATGCACAGTTCATAGTTATCATTTTCTCAAACATGATCTCCATGACCTTGAATCTATTTTCTTTCTCTGTATTATGTCTGTTTGTTTCTCATAAGTGTTTGGAAAAGACTTCTGAGCCTCTAACAAGAGGCTTGCCTTCTCGTCTCTATTGTCTGATTCGATTTGAAACCCCAGTATTTTGGGTTTCCTTTGGCAATTTTGATTTTGTGTTTGAGTTAGGGTTCCACTTTGAGACCCTGGACTCTCAGACTCAATGTGATTCTGCAAAATGGACTTGTACCCCTTCTTGCTTATGATTCTGATCCTCTCTTTTATTGAACTCTCTTCTAAATAACTTGACAGTCTCTTCTTGATTCATATATTTGTGTGCTTTATATATGAGAACTCTTCTTTCAAAAGGTTTTTACCAACTAATTAATTGATTCTAAAATCCTCTAATGAGGTTTGATTGATTGTTACTGATTTTCCCTAATTGAATCCTCTTTACCTATTCCTGACTTGGTCCATTTGAGTTAAGCTTGTAATTTGGATTTTACTGGTTGTTTGATTGATTCCCTTTTTTAGAAACCATGTACCATTGGATTTTGCCTTAAAAAATCTCCTATGTATTTACCCTTCATTGTACTGCTCGAAAAATATTTTTGGTTAACTCTTTCCTTAATTGTCTTTCATCCGTTGGAAATTAGAATCCCTTAATTAAAGGGAGATTGATTTCAATGTTATTCCCCTACCTTTCTTACTCATTTTCTGCACTATAAAAGGGACTACCCTTCTGCACTTTTGATACCACTTCGAGTTCAATACCTCGAGCCTTTAGTTCAATACTTTCAACTTACTTACACACTTACAATACGTCTTTGAGTTCAATGCTCTCACAACATTATGTTCTTTCTGAGATCTTTTAGAACTGTTTGCTTGCAACTTGGCTTTTCAAGACTACTGTTTTACTTGGTTGTTTTCCCTGAAACTGGTATGTTCTAATTTAACTTTCCTGCCTCACTCCTATGTGTTTATTTATAGCTTTGTGCAATCTTGTTTACTCTGCTATTCATGTTCAGTGATTAATGTCAACTCTGTATATTCTTTCCTTGCATCTGTTTCTGTTGTGAATCCCAACCCCTATTCCCTTCTATATGTTCGAGTTAAAGCTCATGGCCTGGAAGTATTCAAATTGTTACCCAGGTCAGAACCTGATCCTCAATGGATCCTAACTCCTAAGATTTGGCTAACATGCTGGTTAGGGGTGTGTCAGCACTCCTAATTGCTCGGCATGGCCACCAGCCTACCATGGCCTTCCCTAATTCCTCTCTATGCACTTACACTTACTCTTAGACTTTAAGTTCTGCCCCCTCCTATGAGCCTTGCTTTGGGACCTTGAGTTCCCTCTGAACTTGGACATTTGAGGGTTGACCCTTCCACATCGCACTATAATCTAATTCTGCAATGTATTTGGGGTGTAAACACTGTCTGGAGCCCCTTGAGGCTCTTTGTAACATTGACACATGCCAAATAAGAGAAAGGCTTTGGAAATCTGATCTTGGAAGTTGGTTTATCTCATGTTGTTAGACCTTGAGTCTGAATTAGGCTATTTGGTTGTAGCTTGAACTTCTGATGTAATTTTACTTTTCTAATTCATTCGTGTCTGTAATAATTTGTAATAACTATGGGGTTCTAGTGAAAAGGGCAGGGTCACTCATGTATGCATATGGGTAGAAATCATGCTTTAGGTATTTATTGCTGCAATCATAGCCTGCTCTTTTGCTTATGCATTTCACATATAAATCATGTCTATAAGTTATGCATTACATGTCGAAATCATGCCTATAAGTTGTTTCATTATTCTAAATAGAAATCGTGTCTATAAGTTATGCATTACATGTATAAATCCTGCCTATAAGCTGTTTCATTATTGCATATAGAAACCTTGCCTATAAGTTATGCATTACATGTAGAAACTATGCCTATAAGTTATTGCATCAGTACATATAGAGACCATGACTATAAGTTTTCTGCACTTCTACATATACACCTGTCATTAGGCAAATAGTCTCTAAGGGAAAATAATAGCAAGTTGCATCCTAGATACCATGCCTATAGGATTCTTGCATCTCGATAATCATTTTAAAATCAATAACATTTAGAAATCATGCCTATAGGAGCAGCCGTTTAAATTTGTTTCGTCTATTTCATCTATAAGTCTAAAATCAGTAATAATGTTGTTTAATATCTGCAGAATTTAGTTTGTTCTAAAATCAGTAACCCTTCTTTAAAAATCAGTATACTCCCACCTAGGCATGTAGTAGGTAATTGATTAACTGTGCCAGTCCTTGATAAATTACAAACAGACAAGGCCTAATTCTGACTTCTCATCTAATAAATATGTGATAAAGCAGCTTGTTCTAATGCTAAATTTAATTCAGACTGAAACCAGTATCTGAAGTCATGCTAGACAATTTGCTTTTATTTAGTGAGGAGGCCTGTTTGAGCCATTAAACTGCTATTTGTCCCCCTAACTGCTTATGTGTTTTTTTTTTCGCATTAGAATTTTGTCCTTTTAAAATTTTAAATAAGCCCAAATCTCTGCCCCGTTTAGGACTAGTTGTCCCAACTGCCTCCGGGACTGATAGGATTGGTACGGGTAATATCATGCAATAAGTAACGATACAATTCCGCGATTTAATACCTTAACAGGGAGGGAAATAGTAGATATGGATATGATGACCACGCGATAACACTACGTGTATAAATGGTTACCAGGTGTTGTGTGGGGTGATCAATAATATTTATAAACCTAGGACCCTCCTTTCCCTTTACTTGTTTATTTTCTTTAGAACTGTTCAAACTATTTCTTTAAAATTTCTGCTTTCTTTATATTTCTTCAAACTTTCAATTCACTTGCAACATTATGTGTAAATCCTCTTCTATTTGAGACATTTATCTGCCTACTTGTTATTTAAAGTCACAATTGTAACATGGCCGGGAACCACACTAGTGGATCTTGGGGGATGCCTAACACTTTCCCCTCGAGATAATTTCTAGCCCTTACTCGAACTCTGGTTTTCCAACTCAAACCCTTTTTTGGTGTCCTAATGCACTTTAATCATTAGGTGGCGACTCTTTAATCCAAAAACCCAATTCCCAAGAGGGAACGAGTTGTCCTCCCAAATGTCATGAACCCGATTTTGCCTTAGAAAAACGGGACGCGACACCAAGTCAAGAGAAATGAATTCAGACTCAATATTAGATCGTGCTATATAAGTCTGTTTTGAAGACTTCCATGAAATAGCATCTGCACCCAAAGTGAACACATAGCCACTAGTGGATCTAACTTCATCATTGTCAGTAACCCAGTTTGCATCACAAAATCCTTCTAAAACAGCATAAAATTTATTAAAACGCAAACACTAATCCATACTACCTCTCAAATATCTTAACAAACGATAAAGAGCATTTCTGTGTTCACTACTAGGGTTGTGAGTATACCTACTCAATCTACTAACAGCATAAGCAATATCAGGTCGTGTATAATTCATGAGAAATATTACACTACCAATTATCTTAGTGTACTCAGTTTGAAAAATATTAGATTCCTTATTCTTTTTCAAGTGTATGCTAGGATCATAAGGAGTTGTCACATGTGCTACATCATAACAATTAAACCTTTTCAACATTTTTTCAATATAATGAGACCGAGGCAATGAAAAATCATTAGAAGTTCTTTTAATTTTAACCCCTAAAATCACATATGCTTCTCCAAGATCTTTCATTTCAAATTTCGATGATAAAAAACTCTTAGTCTCATTAACAACATTCATATTAGGGCCAAAGATTAACATGTCATCCACATACAAACATATAATAACACAATCTGATTCTGTCATCTTGGAGTAAACACAAATATCAAATGCATTAACAACAAAACCATTATCCACTAATGTTCTATTACACTTTTCATATCATTGCTTAGGTGCCTGCTTTAGACCATATAAAGACTTTCTCGATTTACATACTTTATTCTCCTGTCCTTGGATCATAAATCCCTCAGGTTGAGACATATAGATCTCTTCCTCTAAATTACCATTTAGGAAAGTCGTTTTAGCATCTATTTGATGTATTACTAAATTATAAATAGCAGCTACAACAACAAGAGTTCTAATAGTCGCTATCTTAGTCACATGAGAATAAGTGTCAAAGTCATCAATGCCTTTCTTTTGATTAAAACTGCTAATAACAAGTCTAGCCTTATATTTCTCAATTGTATTGTCAGGTCTCAATTTATTCTTAAATATCCACTTGATATTTATGGGTTTACAACCTTTAGGAAAATCAGACAAGTCTCAAGTAGTATTAGAAATTATAGAGTCTAATTCACTTTTTATGGCCTCTTTTCCAAAACTTGCTTCTATTGACCTCATTGCTTCATTGTATGTCTTTGGGTCTTCTTCTATTAAATAGATTGACACTAATTCATCACACAAAACATCAAAATCAATATTCTCAGTCAAGAAAGTAGTAATAAAGTCAGGACTAAAGCTAGCTTCAATTCTACGCCTCTTACTTCTTCTAAGTTTATTTTCATGCTCATTAGCAGTAACAGTAGAAGAAGGCACAATATGAGAATTAACAGGCATAGATGTAGAAGCATTATTAGGAACATCACTAGGCACATTATTTTCAATGGAAAACATGCTAATAATTTCTGCATCTCTAGATTCACAAATAGAACTATCATTCAATGACATAAATCTATATGCATCACTATTTTGAGCATAACAAATGAAAATAGCATCAAAAGTCTTGGGTTCAATAGTTACTTGTTTAAAATTAGGTAGACCAACCTTAGCCAAACACCCCTCCCCCCCACAGTTTCAGAAAATTTCAAATTAAGGACAAACCCTTTCCATAACTCATACGGGGTTTTATATAACTTCTTATGAGGGACTTTATTAAGAACATAACATGTAGATAAAACAGCTTCCTCACCCTCCCCCCCCCCCCCCCCCCCCCCCCCCCCCCCCCCCCCCCCCTTCTCTCAATTACTGTGGATCAAACAGCAGTAGATGGACTTTGGTATTGAAGTTGGTTGCATTCCTATTTTCTGTGATAACACTAGTTCCATTAGTATGACTAAGAACCTAGTTCATCATAAGATAACTAAGCACATAGATGTTAGGCACCATATTTTGAGGGACAACTATGAGAAACGACTGATTACTACAGAATTTTGTGCTATTGATAAACAGATTGCTGACATATTTACAAAAACAATGGGTAGAGAAAGATTTGAAAGGAATAGGTTAGAAATAGGGATGATTAAGATCACCTAACGAAACCAGTTCAGAATGCACAATTAAAAAAACGAGAATTTTGTTTTGGTTAGGAAATCTGGAATGTATGTCACTATCTAGATTAATCTTTTCTCAGTCTCATACTGTAAATAGTATACTCATGTGCCATGTATTGATATGACTCACTGATCTCTAACAAAATTTCTTCTATTTTAGCAAATTGAGGCGTGATCAAGAGGATTCTCAGTGAAGAACCTAGTTCATTAGTACTGGTTCATCTGAATAACAAGGTATGTTTTCTACACTCTGTACAATTAGAAATATTAATATTTAATTCATGAGCAGAGTCCTACCTATGTTCAAAAACTTCAATAACCTATCCTTTTGAGTTAAAACCAGTTCCGTTTCAATTAGACTCCTCACCGTATTAAAATGCCTAGATTATAGGGAAGATTAACCGCATTTTCAACCTGAAATTTCAGAGTGATTGGACTTCTAATTGACTACAAAAATTTGCCGTTGGACATTAATTAACCTTCTCCCTTTAAAATCCATCATCATCATCACTGCCACCCACATAATTCTCAAAACCGTCAAAAAACATTTATGTTCTCTACTCTTCTCTCGTCTAACACTCTAAATTTTCTCCCTGAAATAACAAAGATGACCAACCCCCTAGATAACCCTAGCACACCTCCACCACCTACTCCTTCCGATTCCTACACTACTCCTCAACCCAGCACAACCCCCCAACTTAGGAAAAGGCGAGTGAAGATGCTTGCTCGCAAAATTGTGGCTACAGGTGCGCTTTCAAAGAAACTAAATGCAAAATTAAAGGCTAGTCAATCCCAAGATTCTGAAAATTCTGATGATTCTTTCAAATTTGTGAGTGAGGGGGAAGGAACTGGGTCTTCTAATTTTGAGCAGGCAACATCTTTGCAAAATCCCCCTTCTGAGGTACGTTCTGTTCTAGTTGAGAATTTGGAGAATCATTTTGTTTTGGTTGGGTCTATTGTGAATGTGGAAACTCTTGAGTTAAGAAGGAGAGGAGGTAAAAATAAAAGAGAAAAAGAAAAAGAGAGTGAGGGTGTGAGCGGTAATATGAGGGGAAAGGGAAAAAAGTGGTTGATTCTTCACCCACCTTCAAAACGGTTAAACTGGCCATCTGTGAAGCTGAGACAGAAAAGGTGGTAGAGAGTAGCAAGAAAACAGGGGGAAGTGGTTCATGGAAAGCTGTTGAAGGGCTTGTCAATCTCAGTTCACATGCAGATAAACCTAGTTCATCTATTGAGGAGACCCTAGCAGACCTTCTGAAGAAGGTGGGTGCAAGCTATAACCCCAAGAAAAGGAGAACTCCAACACCAAAAGTTCTGAGCACTGCAAAAATTACC
>MDKF010166628.1:0-27468 GCA_026770625.1 Nicotiana glauca | reverse complement strand
AGGATAATTCCTTATTGGATTTGTGTTAACTAACATATGGCATGAACTAACGCATGTGGATATGGGTTGTAACAGGTATGAGGTCCAGAGGTTTTGCTTGGCCGGCAATTATAGCGCTTATGTTGTTTGGTCATAGAGACTTTTCGATGTAGGGCCCGGACACTTGCTTAGCCGGCGACAATGGAACTTACGCTGTTTGGTCGTAGATACCCTTTGATATGAGTCCCATAGGCTTTGCTTTGTTTAACTATTTTGGATTCGATCTCCGAATCGGGTTATGATTTGATCTCTTTTTAATCCTCAAGTGGTCAATTTTCAACTTGATGGTCGTAGAGACCTTTCGGTGTGAGGCCCGGAGGCTTTGCTTAGCCGGCGACAATGGCACTTACATTGTTTGATGTGAGGGCCAGAGGCTTTTGTAGGATTCGTTTCCTATTGTTAAGGTGTTATTGATTACTTTGCCTGACCCATCGTTGGTTCTAAAAGAACCTCGATTTCAAGTCGTAATCGGTAATGTTTTGAGCACCTCGGAAGGTTCATAGCCCATAGGTGAAGTAGATCGATGCTTTTTTTATTTTTTGAGTAGACATGGTCGTGACTCATTTTTTGCCTATTGAGAGAAGGCTATGTTTTAACCGGTTCTTTCCGAAGTAGATTCAGAGGATTTTTTAGCAACAATCAGGCGTCTTCGAGTTGCATTTTTTAGGATGTAGCAGCCGTTTCGACCGTAGTCGTGTGCATTTGGCCGGGGCCATTTTTGATCCTGAGAGGCAGATTTAGGTGTCCACACCGAGGGTATGCCCTTTAAGGATTCTTACAAAGTGTAGCCTAAACTGCAGGATTTTTCATACCTGTTGAGGTCTTACAATTTTGCCATGCCTGTTGAGGTCTTATAGTTTTTCCATGCCTGTTGAGGTCATACAGTTTTGCCATGCCTGTTGAGGTCTTACAGTTTATGGAGAATAGATCTGGTTTTGCGGAGGCTGCTCGTTAGGGTCTTACAATTTCGAATTTTTTAGTGCGTGGTGATTGGCGACAGTATCCGAGTCGTCGAGTTTGCTTGAAGACAACTTTTCACGGAACTGTTTCTGGGGGCTTGGTGAGCCCGGAGTTGTTTTTCAGGGGCTTCGTGAGCCCGGAGTTTTGACCCTGGGGTCATCCGGATGTTAGACTTCCTAAGTGTCCGAGTATCTCGGGATGTATTTCGTGGAGATGCCCCCATCGGGGGCATGCTGTGATTTGTTTCTTTTTGCAAAGCAAGGCATTGGAAATATGCTCTGATTTATTGATGCGATATATGTGTTGTCGAGTTGGCTCGACCAGATTTTAGGCCAATTCGGGCTATTTTGCTGATTCTCATGTTGCTTTGTTTTTGTTTAGGAGCCTTTCTTTTCTCCTAAAAGAAGGGGGTGTTTCTTGATTTCCTGATATAATAATACATGTTCTTGTCTTAATGAGATTTGGCTACTTTACCCTTTGGCCTAATATATCATTTCCCTATATGGATCTTTATTCAGCGCTCCTCTGAGTATGGTGGATTTCAAGAGGGATGCTCCCAACCGCTTTGGGGGTTCGCCGTAAAGATGGCTTCAAGCAATTTGTGTGGAGTTTTATCACCTGGTGGCTTCACGGGCGTTGCCTCATTAAAAACTTTGCCAGTAAAAACACATCTTCTTTTTGGGATAAAAAACTCGGTCTAAGGAAAAGAGTGCAACGGGCGCGCCTTTATAAGGAGTCCTCAAGGCTTTCGGGCAGTGCCTGCACGAGGGTTAATTTCTATTTTGAAAATAAAATAAAAGAAACAGAGGTACCTTGAGATGGGATACTTCTAGGTGTTGACTTGCTTTGATCGTCCGAGGTCGGGCATGCGATGTGGGTCTATCTTTGCGCTTTGTACGACTTGCCCGGGGTTGAGCCTTGATTCGCCCGTGGGTTTATTCGGGGGCGGAGGCAAGGGGACCGAGAGTGCATCGTGTATTGCAAACATTTATCTCGTCGCGTGCTGCTCTCCATGGATGGTTTTGACCCCGTCCTTTGTCATATATTTCATTATTTGGTGGAGAGTGGACGGTACTTCTCTCATGCAATGCATCCATGGTCATCCGAACAAGGCGTTGTACCTCATGTCCCCTTCGATGATGTGGAACTTGGTATGCTAGGTTACGCCAGCCACGGTGATGGGTATGATGATCTCTCCTTTCATTGTTTCACTCGCCATGTTGAACTTGTTGAGGACTCGAGTGCCGGGTACGATTTGTTCAGTTAAACCAAGTTGTTCTATTACCCTTGACCTGATAATATTGGCCGAGCTACCTGGATCCACGAGTACACATTTTATCTGGAAAGAATTTACAAGGAAGGAAATTACCAGAGCGTCGTTGTGGGGCTGAGACAAAGCATTTGTATCTTCTTCGCTAAAGGTAAGGGCGTCATCGGGGATGTATCCTCAAGTCCGTTTCTCCTTTGTGATAGATATTTTTGTTTTCCACATCATGGGCTATTGCGGGGTATCAGCGCCGCTCATGATCATATGGATGACGTGTTGAGGTTCGTTTACTTCATTCTTCTTGGCTGCCTCACTGTCTCGAAACTGATTTTTGGCCCGATCGCTGAGGAATTCTCTAAGGTGCCTTTTGTTGAGCAGTCGGGCTACCTCTTCTCGTAGTTGATGGCAATCCTCGGTCCGGTGGCCGTATGTGTTGTGGAACTCACACGTCAAGTTGCAATTTTTGTACGAAGGATCCGACTGTATTGGTTTGGGCCATCTTATATCTCGGATTTTGCTGATAGCGAACACGATGTCTTATACGTCGACGCTGAAATTGTATTCTGATAAGTGAGGTACGTTGACTGGTTCCATGTTTTGGTCAAATCGGTTCCTGTTAATGACCACTCTAGGATATCGTTGTGGGGCAGATTACGCCTTAGGGCGTTCCTTCTGTCTTTGAGGTATGGCTGATACCGTTCTTTGCTTGGATTCGTCTCTTTTTTCAGGAATCTACTTGGGTACACCGAGCCAGATGGGGCCCCCAGCTGGTCATCCTCTGCCCTGATCTTCAATTGATACCGGTTGTGGACGTCCGACCAGGTTATGGCTGGGAGTTCGATCAGATTTTGTTTCAATTGTTTCGAAGCCATGGAGCTCTGTTCATTCAGGCCTTGGGTGAAGGCCTGCACTGCCCAATCGTCGGAGACTGGTGGCAACTCCATTCGTTCCATCTGGAACCGGGACATGAACTCCCACAACATCTCGTTTTCTCTTTGCTTGATTTTGAAAACATCGGACTTGCTTGTCGCTACTTTAATGGCTTCGGCGTGTGCTTTTACAAAAGAGTCCGCTAACATGGCGAATGAGTCTATGGAGTCGGGGGCCAGGTTATGGTACCACATCATGGCCCCCTTTGAAAGTACGGATTCAATCTCGTCACTCTTTATGTCATTACCTTTATTGCACAGGTATACGCAGTGACGTGTTCATTGGGGTCAGATGTGCCGTTGTATTTAGGGAGTTCCGGTATTCTGAACTTCTTTGGGATAGGTTTCGGCGCCGCTTCTTCGAGGAATGGTCTTTGAATGAATTTCTTTGAATCTAGACCCTTAAGGACTAGAGGGGCGCCATAGATCTGATTGACCCTAGAGTTGTAGGTCTCAACCCTTTTATCGGTGGCTGCGATCATTTTCTCTCCCGATTTGATCCTTTTGGTGAGGTCCTCGAGTAATTTTACGATAGCGGGGTCAGCCACCGACTCGTTGTTGCTTGACCTTTTGAGTACCCACTATGCGAGGGGAGCTGTATCTGGTGCCACTGTACTGGGGGTTCTTGGGTGGCTCTGTAGCTGAGCGATTGCTAGTTGCTGTGCCTGCAACATTTCAAAGATAACATGAAGACTAACTTCCTATTCTTCTCGGGCCGGGGTTTTTTGCACTCCCAGTTGGTCGCTGCATCGTACGCTTTTGTCGGTGTGAGACGTTTCGTCTACTTACTGAGCGTCCTACGAATCCGCATCTACTAGGATGGTCCGGGAACGCTGTCAGGATTCTGTGGAGGTGCTCTGACGGCCGGAATGGCCACGCCGTTTTCCCTGTGGTCTTCGAGGTCGTTGTTCTCAACCCTATTTATTGAGCCGGACTTTTTGACCTGCAATCAAAGAGTTCTCGGGCAAGAAAAAGTATGAAAGATATCGTGTGTTTAAGTGAGAAAACTAGCAAGAAAATAATCATTATTATTTTTAGCCCCACGGTGGGCGCCAAACTATTTACCGTGAAAATGGTAACAACAATTAAATTTATAAATGGGATTCTAAAAATACGCGATCTATTCCCGGGCTAGTTTGAATGGGTGATTAGTGCTAAACTTGAAGTAAAATAATAAAGATCGAGCTAGCCAAAACAATAATCAAACCAGTAAGGGGCATTCCTGAGCTTAGGACAAGTCAATAGATACCTCGGGGCCAAACCTCGAGCCTACCTCGGGCCTATCGAGGGTAGTTTGGGAAGGGAATAACAGATAAATATAAAAGTAACTAAGGCTTTATATGATCAAGTTTGAGTGAAATGTTTGAAGAACAGATTAAGAAACAATAAAATGCTGAATACGATCTCGAGATATAATAGACAAATCGAGAGAATGGCTATCGGTGAATATGACATAAAACCAAAGAGGAATTTAGAGAGAGAGAGAGAATATTATTACTTTCTTTATAAGGCCAACAAGAGATGTTTTACAAGGTGTTGGTGACCCTCCTTTTATAGAAATAAAGGGGGGCATCCAAACTTAATATAACAAACAAATACAATAATAAAAAAAAACAAGATGTGATAGGTTGCATTTCTTTGTAAGAGAACTGGCGTCGAGCTGTTTGGAGAAGTCTCACGAGCCCCAGTCACATCCCTCGGGGAAGATGTTCTCCCATTAGGGTCTTAATCGATACTCGATCTAGGCAAGGCATCGGCTAGGTCTCGAGGGGGAACCGAACCGAGATCCCGTTCCTTCGGGATTTGCTCTTCGAAGCACTATGTCGAGGAAAATTGGTCTCCCGATTTCAACGCATACAATCCTGGACCAAATCTGTCCCCAATAACCAAGCCTTCCCCGGCTCAAACCATCCAACCGGCGATCGACACCATCTACCATATAATGCCTCATAGGGAGCCATCTGGATGCTTGACTAATAGCTGTTGTTGTAGGAAAACTTCGCTAGCGGCAAAAACTGATCCCACGAACCTCCGAAATCGATAACACAAACGCGGAGCATGTCCTCTAATATCTGAATAGTGCGTTCGGACTGCCAGTCTATCTGAGGATGAAAGGATGTGCTCAACTTAACCTACGTGCCCAACTCACGCTACACTGCCCTTCAGAAATGCGAGGTAAACTGCGTACCTCGATAAGAAATGATAGACACGAGAAAACCATGAAGACGAACGATCCCGCGAATAAAAATCTCTGCCAATCGCTCTAAAGAATCGGTAACTGCCACAGAAATGAAATACGCTGACTTGGTCAGTCTATCTAGATTAACCCAGACTGCATCGAACTTTATCTAAGCCCGTGGGAGTCCAACAACAAAATCCATAGTGATATGCTCCCACTTCCACTCAAGAATCTCTATCTTCTGAAGCAAACCACCAGGTCTCTGATGCTCGTACTTTACTTGCTAACAATTTAGACACCAAGCCACATATGCCACTATATCGTTCTTCATTCTCCTCTACCAATAATGTTTCTGCAAGTCCCGATACATTTTGGTAGCACCCGGATGAATAAGATACTAAGAACGGTGGGCCTTCTCTAGAATCAACTCACGAAGTCCATCCATATTATGCACAGAAACATGAGCCTGCATCCTAAAAACTCCATCATTTCCAACCGTAACCTGCTTGGAATCACCGTGTCGCACTGTATTCCTAAGGACAAGCAAATGAGGGTCATTATATTGTCGCTCCCTGATGCACTCAAACAATTAAGACTGAGCGACCGTACAAGCTAGAACATGACTTGGCTCAAAAACATCCAACCTCACGAACTGATTGTCCAAAGCCTGAATATCTAATGCAAGCGGTCTCTCACCGAATATTTGTTTGGTGTACGAATATTTGGTATATGATACCTATGTGGACTATTTGTGAACTCTTGTGATTGATATGCCTTCAGTGTTCTTGGTTAAGTCTCCTGATATAATGGTGCAAGTAAATGGCAACAAACCAAATGTGTGTGTGAATGTGTTTATGTGGTAAGAGCTGTATAACAAATGATGGAAAGAAGTCATAATTAATGCAATTGAAACAACTGTGGTAATATCATATGTGACTTGTCAAGGGCGATTATCATTGTGATTTAAATTGTACATGGGTTGTTGTATATGATGGAAATGGTATTGATATTTACGAAAATTCTTGTGAATTGTTGTTTTTGTTGTTGTGTGAAATGTGATTTGTCCGGTGAGATCAGGTTGCACGCTGCAACACGAAGTAATAAGGTGTGGGTTGTGGTGATAAGGGTGGCCGAGGTAATAAGGGTGGCCGAGGTAATAAGGGAGGAAAAAATGATCGAAATCACTATTGAAATCATTGATGTGACGGAAAATATTGAAAGGGGAAAAAGAGAGATTGTGAAACTTGTTTGGCTTTGGTTGTTTCTTTCATGTGCATTTGATCGTTGATTCAATTGTTGTTTGTTACTTGTGTGTTATTTGATTTTACTTGGGGTAAAGTTTGTTCATACATACCAGTACAATTCAAATGTACTGACGTCCCTTTTCCAGGGGTGCTACATTCGTGTTATGATTGTAGGTGGTTCCATAGCAGGTACTCCAGTCTACCGACAGTAGCACTCCTTCCCTACCCGTCAACTGAATTGGTGAGCCCCTTTCCTCTTGGGGCCCTGCGTGTCTCATGTCGCCTTTCTTCCAGAGTCTTATTTTTGTTTCTGTGTAAGGTATAGCAGGAGCCTTGTTACCGGCAAGTATTGTATCACCCTTTTGTATCCTTAGATGCTCCGTAGACAGGAAACGTGGGTTATGTATTTATGTATTTATGTACTTTGGTTTTGGGCAGTGTAACTTGTAAATCAAGTTAAGTAACCATGTATGTTATGTATGTTTTGTAAAAAGGTGTTTAAATTATAGATGGACATTTCCTTGGATTAATGAGTAATGAAAACACGGGGTAACACGTGGGATAGGAAAGGCACCCAGGTCCGCTTGACTGGGGCTACCCGGTCGAGCGCCGGTCCAGCCCCTCGATTTTGGGGCGTGACACCCTAATCCTCAACTTATGGTAGCTATATCTCAAATCAATCTTTGAAAACAACTTGTCACCCTGAAATTGATTAAATAATTCATCAATCCTTGGCAATGGATAGTTGTTCTTGATGGCGACTTTATTCAACTGCCAATAATCTACGCACATCCTCATCGATCCATCCTTCTTCTTAACAAACAACACGGGCGCACCCCAAGGCGTGACACTAGGTCTAGTTACGCCCTTATCAAGAAAATCTTGCAACTACTCCTTCAATTCTTTCAACTACGGCAGGGCCATACGATATGGGGAAATAGAAATGGGCTGAGTGCTCGGAGCCAAATCAATATAGAAGTTGATATCTCTGTCGGGTGGCATCCCTGGCAGGCCTGTAGGAAACAACTCTGGAAACTTAGGAACAACTGGCACATAATCCATAGAACGAACACTACAATCACGGATATAAGCCAAATAAGCTAGACATCCCTTCTCGACTATATGCTCTCGACCATATGTCGATCCTTCACATATGAGATAACCCTATTGGTAAAATCTCCAGGAGTCCCTCTCCACTCTAACCGAGGCAACCCCAACAAGGCTAGGGTCACCGTCTTGGCATAACAATCCAATATAGCATGATAAGGTGACAACCAATCCATACCCAAAATGATATTAAAATTGATCATATCGAGAAGTAGGAAATCTACACTGGACTCCCAATACTAACCACATACAAACAATAAACATGATCTACAATGATAACATATCCCATAAGGGTGGACACATACACAGTGGGACTCAAAGAATCACGAGGCACAACCAAATATGAAGCAAAATAGGATGACACGCTGGAATAAGTAGAACCCGAATCAAATAGTACTGAGGCATATCTATTGCAAACTGAAACCGTACGTGTGATAACCACGCCAGATGACTCAGCCTCAGGCTCGGTTGGAAAAGCATAGCATCATGGCTGGGCCCCACCACTTTGGACTATATCTCGAAGACGGGCCCTGGCTCGCTGGTCTCCTACCTCTAGCAGCCTGACCTCCATCTCTAAGGCCGACCTCCACCTCTAGATGTCTGACCCCTACCTCTTGCTGGCTGAGCGGGAGGTGAAGCACCTGGTGCTGGAGCCATGGCATGAGAACCCTGATGCTGAGAACTGCTCGATGCTCGAGGGCAAAACCTAACAATGTGCCTCAGATCACCACAAGTATAACAAGAGCTCGGCTGCTATGACTACTGACCCTAAAACTAACCATATCGTCCTGATTAACCACCCTAAAAGCTTAGGAGCGGAGGTGCACTAATCGGAGCTGGTGGTGCATTGTAGGCTAGCTGATCGAAATAATTCATATGAGGGTCACAACCACCTGAACCACCGTGAGAAGCCTGGAGTGCTAAATGAAATGGCCTAGGAGAATGACGTCTACCAAAAGCACCGCTACCTCCAGATGAGGCACCACTGAATCCACTACAATGACGATGCCTCTTGTCAGATCCCTGACCACTCCCTAAGCTAGAACCATCTCAACTCGCCTTGCAACATTGGCAGTAGTCTGAAAAGAAATCTCACTCCCAATCTATTTAGCCATCTGCAGCTTGATAGGCTGAGAAAGTCCCTCAATAAACCTCCTCACCATCTCTATCTCGGTAGGAAGCAGAAGAATAACATGACAAGCTAGATCCACAAATTGAGTATCGCACTGAGTAACAAACATAGAACCCCGCAGCAGATGCTCGAACTACCTATGATAGTCTTTTCTCTAAGTGATCGGAAGGAAATTCTCCAGAAATAGCTGAGAGAACTGGTCCCAAGTAAGAGCCGATGACCTAGCTCGTCTAGTCAACATAAAATCCCTCCACCATTTCTTGGCAGAACCCGATAAATAAAATGCAGCAAAGTCGACCCCATTTGTCTCCACTATCCCCATGTTTTGTAGCACCTTATAACAACTGTCCATATAGTCTTGGAGATCTTCTGAAGACATACCGCTGAAGTAAATTGGAAAAATCTTGGTAAACCTATCCAATCTCTACAAATCCTCAAAAGACAAAGCTGATTCATCACCGAAATGTGCCGCAACACCCGGCTGAACTACCCAAACGGGCTGAGCTACTAGAGTCTGAAACTGGGGAGCCATCTGCTCTAGAGTGTGAGTAGCGGGAGTCTGTGCTCATCCCCTAGCCTGAGAGATGACTGGTGTTATAGGAAATGCGATGGTTTGTTCCACAGTCTCTGTGAGGCCCACTAAATGGACCAAAGCATCCTGAAGTATCAGGGTGGCGATGAACCCCTCTGGGACCTAAGCTGGCCCTGCTGGAATGGTCTGGGCTGGAGCCTCCTCATCAAACTCCACCTGAGGCTCCGCCACTGGTGCTGCTACTTTAGCTCTAGGCTGAGCCCTGCCCCTGCCTCGACCTTTGGCATGGCCTCGGCCCTGTCCTCTGCCCCTCGTAGGAGCTGCCACTAGGGGCTCTGGCTACTGCTCAGCTGAAGATACGGTATGTATTCTCGCCATCTGTGAAAGAACAAGAGTAGAAGAGTTCGATTAGCATTGAGAGAACAAAATCGCACGATAGAGAAAAATAAAAGTGAACTTGTTCCTAAACTTTGTAGACTTTGAGTGATAAGTACATACGTCTCCGTACGAATCCCCCAGACTCTATTAAGCCTGCTCATGAATCGTGAGACCTAGGAAACCTAGTGCTCTGACACCAACTTGTCACGACCCTAAATTCCCACCGTTGGGACCGTGATGGTGCCTAACATTTCACTTGCTAGGCAAGACAAAGTTAGATAATCATTAAGCTAATTCTTGTACATTTCAGTAGTTAACAGCAAATAAACTATAACAAGTTAAAGTGAAAGCGGAAATTTATAATAGCATCTATATATGTACTACTACCCGGATCTAGAGTCCCAATTCACGAACATTCAAGGATTTACTACAAGTACATGTCTGTTTGAACGATAGAAACAATAAAACATAAGAGATAGACAGGGACTTCAAGGTCTGGGAATGCCGATAGATCTACCTTGAGTCTCAGGTGGTCCGGTCCGAGATGCTATGATTCTCGATGAATTGGGACCAAAATACGAACAAATGAAGTGTCGTATCAGCACAACCGACCCCATGTACTGGTAAGTATTGAGCCTAACCTCAATGAAGTAATGACGAGGCTAAGACAAGACACATACATAATAAATATGTGCAATTTAACTGTATATGTACAAAATAACAGTAATTAAAAGATAGACATATAAAATCGGGAGGGGGACATGCTAATCGGATTACAAGATAGAGAATCACAGCAGTAAAGAAAGCTTGATCAACCAATATGCCTTGAACCAATAATAATAAGTTAACACCGTAAACGAAAATGCACGGCATCACTCTTTGTGCTTTTACTCTCAACCTTACCAGGTAATCAATAGAAACGACACGACATCACCCTTTCATACGTTAAGTCTCTTAACATGGCACAACATCATCATTCGCTGATTAACACTCACAATATGACACAAAATTACCCTTCGTGCATTAACACTCACAACATAGCACTACATCACCCTTCATGCATTAATAATCTCCCTAACCACACATAAATGAACAAGTAAAAGCAGGGAGATATGATCAATAAGTTTAAGCCTTACTTCAACAAGAGTCCCACAATATCAACTCGGGATCCATAATCAATTATTACCAAAGCTCATAATCATGCTAATAATGATCAATTTAACAATCAGTGAGTCTAAGCATGTATAATATGGTCAAGGAAAGCAACAAATTACAAAGAATAAGTCTCCCCTGCATGCTATAGCCCGACAACAATGCATAGGTACTTGTCACCTCACATATACATTGTACCCAACATCAAACATGTAGCAAATAGACAAATAAGACATATTCCCTCAACTTAAGGTTAACCACGACACTTACCTCACTCTAAAGACCAAACTCAAAGCTCAGTCACCACTTTGCCTTTCAAACAAGCCTTCAAACCAATAGAATCTAGAAATTTACCAACCAAAAGATTAAAATTAAGCAATAGAAACTACCCACGATTGTAAATAATTAAATTTAGGTCATTATTGAAAAAGTCAACACATGGGCTCGCTTGGTCCAAACCAGAAACTCAGACCAAAACTTGACTACCCATTCACCTCGAGCCCGTTTATGTGAAATTATTTTGAAAGAGTAATGATATTTAGAAAATTGCATAGAGGGTTTCTTATTTTAAAAGTTTTGAAAAATGAGAAAAAATCCCGTCTAAGTCAAGTTTTACTAGTTGTAGATGTCGCAAATGCGAGAAACGCTTCGCAAATGCGAACCTCCCACATTTCTGATGCCTTCGCAAATGCGAATCTTTGTTCACAAATATGAACATGGACCTTCACAATTGAGATCCTAGGATCGCATTTGCGATCAATGCCATTCCCAAACTTGCTTCGCAAATCTGAAGTATCTTTCGCAAATGCAAAAATTGTTGGCCCACCTTTGAAGTATCTTTCGCAAATGCGAAAATTGTTGGCCCACGTTCTCTTCGCATTTCCGATGAGAAGCTAGCAAATGCGAACCCCTGAGAGGTCGCAATTGCGATGCCTGATCTCGCGAGGCCTGCAACAATATTAGATACACCAACAATTCTTCCAAGTCTAATTTCATTCTGTAGCCTATTTGAAACTCACCTAAGCACTTGGTGCTATAAACCAAAAGTGCACACTAGTCTAAAAACATCATACAAACTTGATCGCAAGATCAAATCACTGAAATAATACCTAGAGCTACGAATTGAACACCAAATCAATTGAAATTTTTAAGAAGACTTTTAAAATTCTAAGTTCTCAATGGCACGTCCGAATCGCGTCAAACTAATTTCATTTCTCACCAAATATCACAGAGAAGTCATAATGTGGTGTTGGACCTATATCGGGTTTCGAAACCAAAATACAGACCTGATATCCAAAAAGTCAATCTTTGGTTAAAAACTTCAAATTAATTAAGCCTTTAACTTTCAAATTTTGACAAAGTCCGATATCTCGAGCTAGGGACTTTGTATTTTTATTCTGAGCATACACCCAAGTCCAAATCACGATATGAACCCACCGGGACCGTCAGAACACGAATTCGGGTCCGTTTACCAAAATATTGACCAAAGTCAACTCAAATAAATTTTTTAGGCAAAATTTCTTATTTTTATCAACTTTCAACATAAAAGGTTTCAAGAAATATGTCTGGACTGTGCACGTAAATTGAAGAGGGATAAATGAGGTTTTTAAAGCTTAAAAGCACAAAATCGGGTTCTAAAAAATAAGATGACCATTCAGGTCATCACAACCTTTTTAGTTCTTTCAACACCTGTTGGCATTCCGGGGTCTATTCAAAATTGTTCTTCTTTTTCAGGAGTTAAAAGAAGTGATGAAACTTTTTTGTGGATCTTGAGATAAACTTGCTTAGAGTCGCCTACCTTTCGGTCAGTATCTGTACTTCCTTCACACTCAGCAATTGATCCGGAATCTGCTCGATAGCTTTAATTTTTTCGGGATTTACCTCGATCCCTCTTTATGAGACCAGGAACCCCTACAACTTACCGGAACCAACCCCGAATGCGATTTCTCCAGGTTGAGCTATGTTATGCCTCCTCAAAACTTCAAAATTTTCTTGAAGATGTTTTAAATGATATCCTACATTCAAAGACTTGACTAACATGTCATCAATGTATACTTACATTGTTTTGCCTATCTGATTATGAAATGTTTTAGTATCGAGCTTTGATAAGTGGTTTCGGAATTCTTGAGCCCAAAAGGCATCACATTTTACCGATATGGGCCAAATCTCATTATGAAAGAAGTTTTTTCCTGATCCTCTAGGTTCATCTTGATCTTATTGTAATCGTAGTAAGCACCAAGAAAACTTATTAGGTCTTGCCTAGCCATAACATCAATCATTTGATCAATGTTCGACAATGGGAATGAGTCTTTAGGGCACACCTTATTTAAATCCTTGTAGTCTAAGCACATTCTAAACTTGTTATTTTTTTGGTAATACAACTACATTGGCTAACAATTCCAGATATTTTACCTCCCGTATCGATCGAATATTGGGTAATTAAGTTACCTTTTCTTTAACAAATATGTTCCTGACCTCTGCTACCGGGCTTTTCTTTTACCTTACTTGTGGGAAATCTGGATCTAGAATAATCTTGTGAACTGCAACCTCTAATGGGATACCTGTCATATCCGAATACGACCATGCAAATCAAACATTAGCTTTAAATTTTTTTATAAATTCTAACCCGAAATAGGGATTTAACCATGTTCCCAAATGAAACTTCCTTTCTAAAACTTTTCGAACAAGGCCACTTGTCGAGTTCTTTTGCAGTCAACTTGGTCGCATCCGTCTCCTCTGGTACCTAGAAATATCCCGGAACCTAATGGGATTCCGATGACTCCTTGCCTATATCGTCATCATTCGGAAAGGGAGAAGGCATCGACTTTATTTTGTGTATCCACAATATTCCAAGGATTACATTGTAACCCATATCGCCATCTACTACTAAAATACAGTGGTTTTTATTATTCCTTCAATGTGTGTGGTAGCAAAATCTCTCCTCGGGTTGTCACACTTGTCAAGTTGAAGCCAACTAAAAGTTTTGTCGCCGTAATAATATTCCTGGTCAACATCGCTTGCTTCAGAACTCTCCATTGGATAATATTGGCAGAACTTCCTGGATTAACCAAAACACGCTTAATTTTGAAATTTAAAACATTGAGAGAGATTACCAAAGCGTCGTTATGTGGCAGAAGAAGTCCGTCTGCATCATCCCATATGAAGGTGATATCATCTTCTGCTACTTCCCAGAGTCTCTTGTTATGAGTCACTGATATCTTTCTTTTCTTTGCCACTAAAAAGGTTACACCATTAAATTTGTTTCCTTCGAAGATCATGTTGATAGTCATCCGAGGTAACCCTCTGGCTACCTTCAAAGGCTCCGCATTGTCTCGGCTTCGACCATTAAAAAATGCCTAAGATGGCCATTTTTCAACAACGACGCAACCTCTTCGCGAACATGTTCGCAGTCCCCGGTTCTATGGCTGTGAGTCTCATGGTATTCACACCAAAAACTAGGATCCCTTTATCTAGGATCTGATCGGATCAGCTTTGGGAACTGTGCTTCTTTGATATTTCTCATTAATGATACTAACTCTACCAAGATGATATTAAAGTTATAATTTGATAACCTGGGATTTGCGGAGTCTCGGGCCCTTGGCACCTCCTTCTTCCAAAACACCCAAATGTTTCGACCACGATTGACTCCTATATGAGGAGCAAACCTATCTGATGACTGAAACCCTTTTTTGTTATGCCCGTCGGTCCTCTCATACGGTATAAAAATGGCCTCTAGATAACCACCGATCTGCATAAAAATTGCTCTTAAACTTGTCCTAGTTTTTTTCTTGATCCCGCACCTTGGTCGATACCGAAGATCATCTTCTATCCTTATTTCTAACTCATAACGGTTATGGTCATTTGCCCATGTGGTTACCTGAAACTCGAGAAGGCTTTCCTTCATTTTTAGGGAGGCATAAGAACTTAGTGGATTTACACCCTTTGTGAATGCCTCCACTGCCCACTCATCTGGAACCGTCGGTAATAGCATCCTTTCTTTCTGGAACTGGATCACAAATTCTTGTAGTATCTTGGATTTGCATATGTATTTTTGAATATGTCTGCCTTTCTGGCCTGAACCTTTCTTACTCCAGCACAGGCCTTAACGAACGAGTCTGCAAGCATTTCAAAAGAATCAATTCAATTCTCAAGTAATAGGGAGTACCATGTCAGAGATCCCTTTGTGAGGGTTTCACCAAACTTTTTCAATAAAACCGATACAATCTCATGTTGAGCCAAATAACTTCCTTCCACTGTCATGGTGTAAGTTGTGATATGTTCTCGCGTATCTGAAGTCCTAGCATGTTTTGGTATGTCCGACATCTTGAATCTCTTCGTAATTAGTTTTGGTGTTGCACTTGGCTTAAACGAAAACTGCGTGTACTTTTTGAATCTAGACCTTTTAGCACCGATGGTACATCTAGAATTTTGATACATCCAAGCGTGAAACGTTTTTGCATTCTGATCCATCCATTCGTTCATTTTTTGCATGAACCTCATAAGGTAGGTTTTGAAGGGATCACTCCCATCGTTATTCCCGGATCCGCTTCTGGTCCCTCTAGCTTTGTCAAAATCGACTCCGCCCCTTGGGGTGTTGTTATCGATTCTCTGAGCCGTTTGATTTGTAGCAACACTAGGATGGATCAGGCCCCTTCCGTTCACGTTATTGTAGGGACCCGACAACGCTTGCTTTAATTATGTCAACACCTGATACTGCCTTGAGAGATGATCCATGATTGCTTTCTGTTGCTCTCTCAGGAGTCTAACCTTTTCCACGATATGTTCCTCCTCTGCATCATCGGGAGTTGGTTCCTGGACATGTCGAGGGTGTTGACCTTCTCGAACAGAGGTCATCTGATCCCCTTTATTGCGAGTCTCACTGATTGAGTCATCATGTTAGGACAATTCTTCGTGTGCCTCAGCACCGCATGTGGTGTTGACATTATTTGCTGCCATGTCTGATCTTTACTAAGGAAAGAAACCAAACTAGTTCGTAATAAATACATGAACCAAAACAATTGCGCAGCTGTCTATGTCCCACGGTGAGTGCCGTACTGTTTACTCGTAAAATAATACAGTTAAATTTGTTTTGTGGTTTGTATATAAGTGAATTGATTTAATACAAAAATTATTAAGATATAGGATTAAAATTAATATTTAATGATTGAAAATAAAGAAGATAACAAGCATGACTCGGAACTCAAAGTCTCTGAGAGCTAAAGTGGAAATAATGACCAAGTGAAAAGAAAGCTGTTAAATTGAGAGCGAAATAATAAAGTATAGCCTTTTTCTGTAGAATGTTTCATGTCCCATACAATGGATGTTAATCCTGCAATTTATAGCTCTACCTATAAAACTAAGATCCTAGGATCAAACTCTTCTTCAATGGGAATAAAAGTGTCATTGATGAATATATATACATATATATATATATATATATATATAATGGCCGGCCTTGAATGTTGTTTACCGTAAAAATAGTAACAACAATTAAATTTGTAAATGGGATTATAAAAATACGTGATCTATTCCCAAGCTAGTTATTAAAGCAGTTAGTGCTAAGAACGTGAAGTATAATGATGAAAAAGCAAGTTAAAAACGAGGCAGTAACCAAACCAAAGGGGCCTGTTGCCAAGATGCAGAGATGGTCGATAAGACCTTGGGGTTGGCGTTAGTATCGATCTCGAACATTCGGGGACAGCCGAGATAGGATAATAGTTTACATATATAACTAGGTAGGGTTCTTTTGGCCAATATTAAGATATAGAATGAAGAAAAAATTAAGAAGCAATGAATACGGAGACGGCCTCGGGCCGATGCCAAATGACAAACGAGAAGAATGACCGACGATAAATGACTTTGATTCAAGGGGAATAAGCAAATTAGAGAAAAGAGAGAGAGAGAGAGAAGATATTATTGCACTTGAGTAGGACTATTAGAGCTCTGCTTACAAGGTGTAGGTGACCCCTCCTTTTATAAAAAGGGGACGCCCAAACTTAGTACAAAATATGTAGTAAGACAAAAGAGAATGAGATGTGACAGGCCATTATCTTTACATCGTATGTGGGTTGGTGTCGAGCCGCTTGGACAGATTTGATCAATCCACATGCACTCCTCGGGGGATTCCTTCATTCATTGTGGCCTTAGCCGATGTTTGATCTTTGCAGGGCATCGATAGGTTTTGAGGGAAGCGAACGACCTGAGATCCCGTGCCTTTGGGGTCACTCTCCGAAGCATCATGTCGGGGGGAAATCAGCCCCTTGATTTTCACCCCACACAGATAGTCTCCTCGTTTCTTAGAGGGAAGTAATAAGAAACGTTATAGAGATATCATTTACTGATCTACTGTAGCGGTGTCATGACGATGGTGCAGCTTTCTTTTGACAGGTATCGAGATATTTTGCCTTTTCGTTCCTTCGGGATCACCTGAAATGCTACGATCCTTCATTCTTTGGAGTCATGTCATTGCTATTGGTTCAGCTTTTATGAACACATTGATCGCGTCTGCCGTTACATTTTTCGGGGGTGGTAATGGCGATGTAGGTTTCTTTTCCCTCCCTATAAATGGGGCTTCTTGTGGCTGGCTTTTTTACTAAAACTCCCTTCGATACCTATCTCTCCTTCCTTTCTTGCTATCTTGAATTTCTACCATCTTGCTGTGTTTGAGGCCCCTGGCTTTAAGATTTTGCGCCATATGTGCCTTGACTCCTTTCTTGATCTCTTTTTTGTCAGGTGGAGTTGTGTCGCCGCGATGTTGCTACTCCGAATATACTTCGGAAAGATCCAGTAAATACAGGCTTCCCTCAACAGGAAAAAAACAAGCTCCGACCACATCGGCTCCAAATCGCAAGAGCATCGATCTACTCGACCTACAAGCTATGAACCTTACGAGGTGCTCAAAATATCACCAGCAACGACTTGAAATCGAGGTTCTTCTAGAACCGATGATGGGTCAAGCAAGAATAATCTAAAAGACCTTAACGAGCGAAAATAAAGCCTACAAAAAAGCCCACGGGCAAAAATAGCGTAAGAGGCATTGTCGCCAGTTAAGCAAGCCTACGGGCCTCATATTGAAATGTCTCTACGACCAAACAACGTAAGAGCCATTGTCTCCAGCTTGAAAATTGACAACTTGAGGATTAAAATGAGCTTGAATCATAACCTGATTCGAAGGCCGAAGCCAAAATAGTTAACTATGCAAGCCTATGAGCCACATAATAAAAGGTCTCAATGACTAAACGACATAAACGTCACCATCGCCAATCGTAATCTCAAGGAAATTCAAGGGTCGATTACAGCTCGAATCACAACGCGACTCAGTGACTGGACCCGAAAACTGCAATATGCCTAAGGGCACGGTATAAGTCCCACTATCACCGGCCAGATGCTTAAGGGTTGATTACACCTCAAATCGTAACACGACTCGAAGACTGGACCCAAAAATTGCAATAACCCTAACGGCACGACTCAAATGATACCATCGTCAGCTGATTAAATCTTTGGGCCACGCGCCCGCGAGGTCACTTCAACCCCGAGCACAAAAGGCCATCATCATCCTCCCAAGCGGGGATAAAAGAACTTGAGGGTCATTTGAAGCTCGAGTCACAATGCGACTCGGGGACTAGACCCAAAACAGCTAGAACGACAAAAATCCCAAGGGAAAAATATGAAAACGACTACTACCTGCCCGCACAATCATAAAAAATTCAAGGACAAGAAGGCTCGAGTCGGAACCCGACTCGGAGACTAAGCCTAAACAACCAGGTCAAGCACGGAGGCCCCGGCACCTACCCGTGCCAAGGATCGTACTTAAGATCCCCAAGGCATATCTGATCGGTTCTGGATCTATGAGGACCTCGCCAAACGCCATAACCAGTCTGCCCAATCGAAAGCAACGACAAAAAAAAGGTACAGGAGAAATAAAGCTTCAAATTTCTTCTTATGTGTTACATGCACGGAAAGGCACATTCTCCACCTACAGGCATGCCCTACGTATAACAGAGACAAAGCAACAAAACGGCAAAATCTACACTATATGCTAAAGGGCTATAGCTTGTCAAATTCTCCCTCTGCAACGTCAACAAGAAGTGACCGAGCGTCTCGCTCGTCCGCCCTTGCTCGAGCCAATTCCTATGAGAGAATGAAGCCCCTCGCACTGACCTCCTCGAGTACCTCTCTCTGGGATTTACAGCGAACATATTCCTCGATACTGTTCTCCCGATCGAGGGCTCGCTTTAGCTCTGCTTGGGCATCAGCAGCATCTCTCATACGAATCGCCATCTCACGATCAGCCTTGGTTCGGCTTAACGCCGCTTCTGCCTGGGCATCAATTATCTCGGTTATGACCTTCGAGAGATTAGATTCAAGTTTCTCAATCATATCCGCTTGAACTTTGGCATTGTCCCGAGTGAAGCTGAGTTGGACTTCGAAGGCAGGGACCTTAGCTGAGACGCTCATCTACTCTAAAGATCGAGCTTGCACTTGGGCCCTTAGCTCCTTTCAAGCAGCTCTAACACGGTTTACGTCGCCTTTGAGATACTCCAAGGCCTCCGCCTTTTTTTGCAACTAATACGGCAAAGGGAAATTAGCCTTAAGGTTAGATAGCAGCGAAGCACGTACGACAGGAAATTACTTGCCCCATCAAATAACTCTCATAATTTGAGCTCTGGTACGCCTCGTATCACCAATACTGCAGATCAACTTCCTTCTCCTTGCAAAAGAGCCTAAGGGATTCGACCTCATCCAGAATTTTCTGGAGCTTGGTCCCTTGACGGAGCAGCTCAGACATAAGCCTATCATAGGCATGCACAAGAAAGGTTCAATAGAAGGAGGAGTACACAGGATACAAGGAAACAATGCATAAACTCGCCACAAAGTGAAGCCGGCGGATTTCCTTGAAATCAGAACACACTCCTGGTTATCCTGCCCCTGCGACCCCAGAAGAACTGACCTCGAGCATGACACATTCGCTCGAAGAAATCTTTGGCCGGGAATCAGGAACTCCAGGAGCACAGGACTCGAGCGATGCCCCGTTCTCGAAAATACGAGCCCGACCAGCACCGCCAAAGGCTTTGTCGCATCGCAGGAGATGATCCTCCTTATTTCCATCTTCCCTCGCCCTTGAGGCCAATGATCATTTCCCCTCCTCAAAAAAATGTTTCCTCACCCCAAGGAACCGCCTGATATCAGAAAACGACGAATCCAATACAAATTAGAAGGGAAAATGTTACCTTGGGTATACGAAGGCAAGCAAAGGCAGCATATGCACATACCTTGGTATTGCGCTCCCCATCTGGCACGAAACACAACTCACCACCTGCGCTCGTCGCAGGACGAATGGATCACCAGCCTCTGGACCCAGCCGGGCAGATCATGGACTTCAACCGGCATTCACGAAGTTACTACAACAAGAGAGACAACATTATTAGTCAGCTAGTTTTTGCAATATGCGAAATCTGAAAAAGCACCAAACGCCAAGCACCTCACTGTCACGACCCTAAACCCGGTCGTGATGGCGCCCAACACAACTTCTAGGCAAGCCCGACCAATTTCAGTCTCAACCCGAGCGTAAAGCTCAAAACCATTTGATTGAAAATCATTAACAGCATTGAAACTAGAAGTATAACTGATGGATAGAAATAATCCGAAAAATAACAATACTGAACAACCTCCCAAAGATCTGGAGGTCATGAGTCTAGAGCCTCTACCAGAATAACATAATAATACTGTAATACACCATAGTCTAAAGTACGCGGAAAAGTCAAATAACAGGAAATAGGGGAGGAGTCGGGTCCTGCGGACGTCGGGCAGCTACCTCGACAACTCCATATGAAAACTCTGATGAACAGCAGAAAGCTCAGCTAGCTCCCGGAGTACCTGGATCTGCACACAAGGTGCAGGGAGTAAAGTGAGTACTTCCAACTCAGTGGTAATAGACATGTATAGTGACTTGAGAATAGGAATTCCCAATATACAACATGTAAAGCTACAAACAGTACTCCTACACATTTAACAGTGTACCACAACAATTAATGATAGATAACACAGGAAAGTAAAGATGTAGGAATGCAATGCAAAGCACATGACCGCTACGGCGCGTAGCCCGATCCATGGGTACCCGGTGCTCACTGTGGGGGTTCAGACTCCGGAGGGGCTCTTACAGCCCAAGCGCAATATCAGATCACACCGCTGTGGCGTACAACCCGATCCACTATCAGTCCAGCTATATGCATGCATGTCACACAACCCAATCAACTTACCAGTTTTAGTTCCAATTATCAGAAATTATCAACTAGGTGTTTGAAACCTTAGAATTTTGCTAGTCATTTCAGGACAATGTTTAGCTCAGGACTGATATCATGAAAACATGCTATAAATCACAGAAAAAATGATAATACTCCCTACGGGATCCAAATAACCGGCACGCAGCCCAAATATATCCATAACCATCCAAGTAGGAGGTTTACCAGCTAATTTATAGCTAACAACACAGTACAACATCACTCGGGCGAACTAAGCCATAGTCCCCGATCACATTCGACCCCGCACTCTCCGTAGAGTATGTGTCTCGCCTCAATATAGCATCACAATGTGATATACCGGGGTTTCACACCCTCAGGTCATCATCCACATCTATTACTCACCTCGAACCGGCCACGAGACTAGTCCGCTATGCCTTTCCCTCTTGAATCAACCTCCACGGGTGCCAAATCTGATCAAAACCACAAGGAATACATCAAAATAGGCTAATAAAACATAAACCAATCGAAATAACTCGAAAAATACCCAAAAACACGAAGTTGGCAAAACCCGAGCCCCGGGCCTAATTCTCGAAAAATTACGAAATTCACATTTCCAGAATCCTCGTCTCACCACGAGTCCGTACATATCCTCCCCTATTTCCTGTTATTTGACTTTTCCGCGTGCTTCAGACTATGGTGTATTACAGTATTATTATGCTATTCTGGTAGAGGCTCTAGACTCATGACCTCCAGATCTTTGGGAGGTTGTTCAGTATTATTGATTTTCGGATTATTTCTATCCATCAGTTATACTTCTAGTTTCAATGCTATTAATGATTTTCAAACAAATGGTTTTGAGCTTTACGCTCGGGTTGAGAGTGAAATTGGTCGGGCTTGCCTAGCAGTTGTGTTGGGCACCATCACGACCGGGTTTGGGGTCGTGACACTCACTCACGTGCATGATTCCACCCTTTGGAATATGGAACAAACTTCACAGGGATAATATCAGTCGTACGAATCCAGACAAACCAACTGGACCAATCTCGATTACCACCTTCCTCGTTACCAACAATGAAGGGCGTGGATGAACGACACCTCAGAGTTAGCAGGCCTTGATGATGGAATGGCTGATATAGCCTGACAAGATGGTCAAGCATGAATTCAAGCCCAGCCTTCTCCCCGAAGAATCTCATCATTAACACCGTCCGCCAAAACGACGGATGAATCTGTGCCATGGTAACCCGATACTTCTAGCAAAATCAAGCACAACCGTATCAGGGGGGCCAAATGCGAATGGGTATAGGTGCACACTCAGGAACTTATTAGTGGAGTCCGCAATGTCCTCATCTGGGGAAAGCACCTGCAGTGTTACCCCCTCGCTCTACCCACAATACCTTCTCTCCATCTCCAGGTGTTCCTCTCTTATCAAGGACGCCGTCTCAAGAGCAAAATCCTTTAGCTCCCGAGTGCTGAGAATGACACTCTCCGCTCTTTGCCATGCCGGCCCTGAAGTGGTTGCCATGACTATGGTAAAACTAACAAAACAAAGCAAGGGCGCACACTAACACCTTTTTGCACCTAAAGATATGAGTAACCCTATGCCAAAACGGAAGTACAGCTACCTAAAAATAGTGAAGTCCTGTAAAAAAGCTGAAGCTGCCCCACTTATATGCGAGAGGCATCGACGATTTACCCGCACGAGGCAAGCTCCGGGAAGCCCACAGCCTCGATACAAATCAACGGGTCGATACCCAATCCAGAAAACATCCTCCAACGAGAAGTCAATACTCGAGGGACTGTGAGTATTATCTTCATGCTCGAGGTAGCACTCTACATCAAGAACCCCCGGCCCAAAGAAGTACGGCCTCGGTGAGCTTTAAATGCTGACACTTGCCGCGAGGCAAGCACCTGGTCACGTGATCCCCTCTTCCTGAAAAGAGGAATAAACACAGGAAGCTCCGATCGTGAAAGCTCCACGAAGGCTAAGGAAGCTCCCAAATACAAGCAAACTCCTCAGTAGAAGTCAATCCTATAAATTCTAAAAGGGTTATCTACATCAAGATCAATAGGGGCCACCGGGTACCCGAAGACCCCAGAATTTGACGCATGATCTACAAACAAATCGGACGGCCTCAATGGCTCAGACCTACCAGATTAATCCAAGATTGGTTCGAAGTACGACAATAGGTCGGAGGAGGGCCATGCCGATCAGTAGAAGATCAGAATGAACGTTCGTGCTCAAGTCATATATCAGCGAACAAAAAATAATATAAGGCATTCAAAGAGCCTCGAAGGGCATGAGAGCATCCAGAAACAAAACAAAGTAAGGAAAGAAGAAGTCAGCAAAGTATATTCTTATTCATAAATATTTGCGTACAACAGCCCCTGAGGGGTCGATACATACAATTACAAAAGCCTATAGGAGTCTACACCTAAAGTGGAGGAACGGTAGGATATGTATGTGATGAAACTCAGATGCCCGTTTGCCCTCAAGAATACATCTCTGGTATCAGCATCCTCGGGTGACGTACCCTCAAGCCATATCCTCGAGGGTGACTCCTTCGACCTCCACCTCCCATAGGTTCCTAGCTCAATCTCCCGAGGGATCCCCGCCGGAGAAGATGAAGAAGAGGAAAAGGAAGGGACGCAGAGGAGGTAGAGAAAAGAGACATGGCCCGCTGAAGCCGAAGGTTGAAGATTCGGCAGGCTCCAGCTTTAACAATCGATAGTGCCAATTTATCCCTTGGGAAAGAAAAACCCTAGGCATGAAGTACCACACCAGGCCTGGGTAGGAGAGTGAGCAGCGGTGCATAATCCGAAAAGCTGTCTACATAAAGGGAAAACTGGCTCCCCATCCCTCATCACCTCACCCAAGCAGCAGCAGCAAGGGTCAGCATACCGATGGCCATAGTAACAGCGGGACATCATGCTTATGTTCAACAAAGGGAGGCCCCGGTAGAAAGCCACGATGCAGTCTAAGGGAACTCCTCCAAACGACCATGAGATTATAAGCCCCTAACATGATTTTCAAGGGTAAAAGAATATGATATGAATGAAAAGGCAAGCAAGAAAACAAAAGCATTGAGATAGGGAAAATGAAGCCAAGGCATCCCCATTTATAGGGGATTACGATACGGTCATCTAGGCTTTGGAAGACTGACCGACGAGCGCAGTTAATGCATCCATGGTGGTACCTGTACTTGGGAAGTAAGAATCAGGGAGTGCATTGAATGAAGTCGAAAATCACGAGCCCGTGGATGTCCAATCACCGCGAAGCTTGCGCTAGTGGTTGAATCATCAATATGAGGTCGCCGAAATGAGCTCAAGGAGTAAAGTGTCAAAATCATTTCCCACCACTTCAGTAAGGGAAACGCGGAGACTATCTATATGCGGAAAAATTAGAAGACTTGATTTCTCGCTATTCGAAGATTTTAGAAGCATAACTCGGGACCCCGAGGGTGGGATGCCGTGATCGAGTTCTCAACCTCAGGGCTCATCGAAGCCCTACTCGGAGGAAACAAAGAATGAAGCCAGGACAGAGGGGGAAGCCCCATATGTACATGGCAAATATCTGACAGGCACGGCCTACCCAGGGCCTATACTGAGGCATCACGTCAAGCCATCCCATCACTGTACTTTGTAATCGATCTCCACATATTTGTAGTCGAGTCTCCCCTCCTATATAAAGGGGACTCACCCTACCTTGTAAGCGACTGGTGTTGCTCCATTTCTCCACAAGTGCAATAATATCTCTCTCTCTCTCTTTCTTCTAAGTTTTTCATCCTCACTGGCCCAAGGCCGCCTTAGTGTTTATCGTTTTCTTATTTGTTCTTCACTACTTTTCTTAATATTTCTAACATAGAGATTTGATTAATCATATCTCCGCCTGCTATCCCATTCCTGATTGCCCTCAGTAGCTCGAGCTCCGCTCGAACCTCAGCCCCGAGGTCCCAGTCGACTGACTTTGCATCCGGCCAACAGACCTCTTTGGTTCGGTTACTGCCTCATTTTAACTCTCTTTTTCATCATTATACTCCACGTTCTTAGCATTAACTGATTTAACAACTAGCTCAGGAATAGATTACGTATTTTTAGAATCCTATTAACAAATTTAATTGTTGTTACCATTTTTACGGTAAAAAAAAAAAAGCGTTTCTCCAAATTTTTTTAGCAAGACGGACTCGATATCATCAGTTTTTATGTCGTTGCCTTTTACTGCGCATGTGTAAGCAGTGACGTGTTCGTTGGGGTCAGAGGTGCCATTGTACTTAGGGAGTTTTGGCATTTTGAACTTTTTCAGGATGGGCTTCCGGGCCGCTTCCTCGGGGAACGGCCTTTTAATGAATTTCTTTGAATCCAAACCTTTGAGGACTGAGGGCGCACCTGGATCTGGTCGACCCTTGAGTTTTAGGTCTCGACCCTTTTATCGTTGGCTGGAATCATTTTCTCTCCTAATTCGATCCTTTTAGTGAGGTCCTCAAGCATTTTTATGATGGCGGGATCAGCCACTGACCCATTGTTGCTTTACCTTTTGAGTACTCGCTCATCGAGGGAAGCCATTTCTTGTGCTGATGTGCTGGGGGTTCTCAGATGGCTTTGTAGCTGAGCGATGGCCAGTTTATGTGCCTGCAACATCTCAAAAATAACATGAAGGCTAACTCCTGTTCTTCCCGGGCCGGGCTTTTTTTCGTTTCATGTTAGTCGTTGTGCCGTATGCTCCGGTCGGTGTGAGAAGTTTCGTTGAGTTGTTGTGCATCCTCTGAATCTGCGTCCGCTAGGATTGGTCAGGGAGTGATATCAGGATTCCGCGGAGATGCTCCTGTGGCGGGATAGCCACGCCATTTTCCCTATGATCTTTGAGGTTGTCATTCTCAACTCTGTTTATAGAGCTGAGCATTTTGACCTGAAATCAAAGGATCTTGGACAAGAAAAGTGTGAAAGATAACATGCATTCGTCTGATGAAACTAGCAAGAAAATAATTACTATTATTTTTAACCCCACGGTGGGTGCCAAACTGTTTATCGTGAAAATGATAACAATAATTAAATTTATAAATCGGATTCTAAAAATATGTGATCTATTCCCGAGCTATTGGTTAAAGCAATTAGTGCTAAGAACGTGAAGTATAATGATAAAAAAGCGAGTTAAAACGAGGCAGTAACCAAACCGAAGGGGCCTATTGCCCGGATGCAGAGATGGTTGATGGGACCTCGGGATTGGCGTTAGTATCGATCTCGAACTGTCTGGGACAGCCGGGGATGGGATAACAGTTAAATATATAACTAGGTAGGGCTCTTTTGCCCAATATTAAGCTATAGAATGAAGAACAAAATAAGAAGCAATGAATACGGTGACGGCCTCGGGCCGATGCCAAGTGATAAACGAGAAGAATGACCGACGATAAATGATTTTGAGTTAAGGGGAATAAGCAAATTAGAGAAGAGAGAGAGAGAAGATATTATTGCACTTGAGTAGGACAATTGGAGCTCTGCTTACAAGGTGTAGGTGACCCCTCCTTTTATAGAAAGGGGACGCCCAAACTTAGTACAAAATACGTAGTATGACAAAAAAGAATGAGATGTGACAGCCCGTTATCTTTACATCGTATGTGGGCTGGCGTCGAGACGCTTGGACAGATTTGATCGACCCTGGGTGCACTTCTCTAGGGATTCTTTTGTTCATTGGGGCCTTAGCCGATGTTTGATCTTGGCAGGGCATAGATTGGTTTCGAAGGAAGCGACCAACCTGAGATCCCGTGCCTCTGGGATCACTCTCCGAAGCATCATGTCAAGGGAAATCGGTCCCCCGGTTTTCACCGAACACATATGAAAATATTCTTTGCAACTGCTTCTATTTAAATGCTAGAAAATATTCCCTCATTAAATGCTATCCGATGGCCAACCTTTGAACTTCTATTAACCGGCCATGTTCCCTTTGGAATTCGTCTGGTACTGATCACACACATTGCATCTGGTATTAGTCATTTATCGATTCATCTTTTGCCTATCCTTGGTTCCATGTGTCCTTTTATCATTCGACCACATGTCATCAACCGATTTTACTCCATACAAATATATTCATTACCTTGTGGTTCGCTACTCAAGATTACTAGATTACCTTGTGGCTTGCTATTAAAGATGTTTAAACTAATTATTTAGTTCCAATAGGAGCACCATAACAAGTTTGGAGTTGGGAGTTTAGGTGTTAATTACCTTTTGGCTTGTTGTTGTTTCCATATTTTCAAAGTTTAATGCTTTATTATTTTTAATCTTAATATATATATATATATATATATATATATATATAT